>SPJY01020215.1:1749112-1802484 GCA_005191435.1 Raddia distichophylla | reverse complement strand
AATAGTTGAAGAAGGGATCGGTGGTGCGTCTCCCGCTGCGGGGTTGCTTGAAAAAATGGAGTCCTTTCAGTTTGTTCTTATTATGAAGCTTATGACAAAAGTGTTGGCAATCACAAATGAGCTTTTACATATCTTGCAACGAAAGGATATAAATATTGTTCATGCCATGGAATTAGTTCAAGATGTTAAAGATCAGCTAGCCACACTGAGGGATAGTGGTTGGGAGGAAGTTTTTCATGAGGCCAAACAATTTTGTGAAGGACAGAAAATTGAGGTGCCAAATATGATGGATGACATGCCGGTCCGAGGTCGTGCGAAGCGGCGAAAGGAGAAAGTTTCTTGCCTTCATCATTACCGTGTTGGTATTTTCTTTGTTGTTCTTGATAAAATCTGTGTTGAGATGAATCATCGGTTTGGAGAATCAACAGTTGAGATACTAGCATGCTTTTCATGTCTTGATCCAAAGAATAACTTCTCTATGTTTGATGTTGGCAAGCTTGTTCGGGTTGCTGAAATTTATTACAATGATTTCTCTAGCACTGATCTTGCCATTATCAGACAACAATTAGAGACTTATATTCTTCAAGTGAGAAGGCATGCTGCATTTGCTACTTGCACGGATATTGCTAGTTTGGCTTCAAAATTGGTTGAGACAGAGAAACATATGGTCTTTCCATTAGTTTACAAACTCATTGAACTTGCATTGCTATTGCCAGTGTCCACAGCATCTGTTGAAAGAGCATTTTCAGCAATGAAAATTATCAAAACCAAATTGCGAAACAAGATGGCTGATGATTGGTTCAACAATTTAATGGTGTGCTACACAGAGCGAGAAATATTCAAGGAACTTGATGATGATATCCTTTTGCGAAGATTCCAAGGTATGAAGACCAGAAAAATGAATTTGCCTCGTCGCAGAAATGAGTAGCTTATTAGTGGTATGTCATGTTTGTTTTAATATACTAGTTGTGATTGTAATTTTAAGTTATACGATATGAAAATGCTAACCCATACGATTTTTATTGCAGAGTTTTTTATTGGACTTGTTCGATGTCTCTTTTATGTGGTTGGCCTATATTAATTTAGGTATGTATCATGTTTTTTCTCATTTTATTTATGTGAAATATTGTTAGACAATGATTTTAGTGAAAATTTACTATTATGTGCCTCAAATTCGCTTGTGATATATATATATGATGTGGTACCATTCTTTAGTAGTCTACGCGTTAGTTAAGTCGTGCCCAGGCTCTTCGAAAATCCTGGCTCCGCCACTGAACACATCCCCCACTTTTTCCCTGGCATGGTATAGCCAAAGGTAGCTAGCCCAGGTGTTAACGCTCCACCGTCCATTGTTGCAATCACCCAATTCTACGATCACACTTTCTGACAAGTAATAACACCTTTTTATCCCCACTAAACTCGCACCTAAATTACCCAGCATGCGAGATCAATAATTGCGCAATTAATTAATTAGCGAGCTGCCAGAGTCAAATGGGGAGGAGATACCGATTCCCCCACATAAACACACTGGATAACCATTACTTTAATCTCGCCCGGATCAATCAGCCAGGTTAAGCTAATAATCGTAGGAGGATCTCTAGTGCCCGAATCCCGAGGCACCGGCGCTGGGCTATAAAAGGGGGCCCTCTCCGGCAAGCGAGCAGGCAGCATCATCTTGCCAGCGAGCGAGCCCCACCACCGTCCACCGGCTTGATCCCTCCCCCCCTCGAGCTCGAGCCTCCTCGTCTCGACGTCGCCGCCGCCGCCGCCGCCGTCGCAAGAGAGCGAGAGGGACGTGAAGTAGAAATGGCCGCCGTGCTGCCGGAGACAGCGGCGGAGGGCAAGGCCCTGATGGACGCGTGGGACTACAAGGGCCGTCCCGCCGCCCGCGCAGCCACCGGCGGGTGGGCCTGCGCCGCCATGATCCTGGGCGCGGAGCTGTTCGAGAGGATGACGACGCTGGGCATCGCGGTGAACCTGGTGCCGTACATGACCGGCACCATGCACCTCGGCAATGCCGCCGCCGCCAACACCGTCACCAACTTCATCGGCACCTCCTTCATGCTCTGCCTCCTCGGCGGCTTCATCGCCGACACCTACCTCGGCCGCTACCTCACCATCGCCATCTTCGAGGCCGTCCAAGCCACCGTGAGTTCTTCTACTTCTTGCAGCGCAGCGCGTGCATATATGATATACGCAGAGCACGATCAATTGATCATGGCGATATATTGATCGATGCAGGGCGTGATGATTCTGACGATCTCGACGGCGGCGCCGGGGCTGCGGCCGCCGGCGTGCGCGGACGAGAGGGGGGCGAGCGCGGAGTGCGTGCCGGCGAACGGGACGCAGTTGGGGGTGCTGTACCTGGGGCTGTACCTGACGGCGCTGGGCACGGGGGGGCTCAAGTCCAGCGTGTCGGGCTTCGGCTCCGACCAGTTCGATGACACCGACGCCGGCGAGCGCAAGAAGATGATGCGCTTCTTCAACTGGTTCTACTTCTTCGTCAGCATCGGCGCGCTGCTCGCCGTCACCGTGCTCGTCTACGTCCAGGACAACATCGGCCGCCGCTGGGGCTACGGCATCTGCGCCGTCGGCATCCTCGCCGGCCTCGCCGTCTTCCTCTCCGGCACCCGCAAGTACCGCTTCAAGAAGCTCGTCGGGAGCCCGCTCACCCAGGTCGCCGCCGTCACCGCCGCCGCCTGGAGCAAGCGCGCCCTGCCGCTCCCCTCCGACCCCGACATGCTCTACGACGTCGACGACGCCGCCGCCGCCGGCGAGGACGTCAAGGGCAAGCAGAGGCTGCCCCACAGCAAGGAATGCCGGTAAGCAACCCATCAAGCACTCCTTGCTATCCTGCTGCTACTACAAATCACTAGGCATGCAGTTACCGATCAATCAACCAGCTAGATAGACGAACGGATTAAAATTCTTTCGTGCTGGATTAATCTGTCATTTATGCGTCATCCAGCTGCTTGTCTTATAGGAGTAGTATATCTACCCGTGCATGTGGGTCAGACATATTTAACAGGCCAGGTTGTAGGAAATTTGGGATCGATCTATGTATCCGGGTAGCTCATCATTAGTGGTATATAATGTCATCTACTCAGCTCAGCTGGCCCACGTACTGCAACATTCGCATATGTATATCCTCATCACTCAGACACTCACAAGCCACAATTAGGCAATTAATTAGCAATTTGTTTTTGCCTAAACCAACTAACCCTGCTTACGTTACGTACGTAGCTGATCACTCACTCGCGCGCACACACACGCATGCATGCACAGAGATATACAAAGACTGTACACTAACTGAGAGAGATGCAGCCATCTACTACACTAAGCAACACATGTGCATGTACACTGTAGATTAATTTGTGGTAATACTTTCGATCGTGCATGCTAAATTGATTACAAAGTCAGCACCAATAATAGAAAAAAAAAACATTTCGACGGATTCTATCGTTAAGACATATATACACAATCCGACCACATATATATGCAGTTACAAATAAGAATTTTAGTGATTGAGAAATATATACATATAGGAAGTAAAAGTGCGTGGCTTTTTTTGGGATGGTCCAGTACCTAGCTACTGGTGGATGTATCAATGTACGTACTATCAAGGTAGCAAGGCTAGCGTTGGCTCCATGGACACATGTGGACCAGCTGCGTGGCCAGTTAATATGTGTGGACACTCGTAGGCCCCACATGGCCAAGAAAGACACGGACGTGATGTGTAGGGTGACAGTACTGTACATGGCCATTGTCTTGCATCCATGGCAGATCCTACACGGATATATATAAGATATTTCTATTTTATTTTAGAGTGGAGACTTGAATTAATTAATACAGTTCCTCCCAAAGAATAATTAATAAATTGTTTCGAAGATGTGTCCAAACTAGCTATTGTGGGATCATTTCTGTGAAAATTAAACTTGACGTACAGTTCCTCCCAAGAAAATAATAGATTTTTTAAACCATGGGGCGTTCGATTCACTTAGCATGACCAATGCCTCTCTCATAGCATGTCTTTAACAAGTGCTAAATTAGAACGTTGTGAACACTACTTACACATTATTTTCACTATTTAGCTATATTTTTTCGTTCTTACATTTTATTCGCCACCCTATAAGGATAGTCCAACTTAGGAGTACCCATTAGAGATGTCATAATTTTTACTCCTCCGGACAGGTGCACTCTATATATTCTAGAGAGGGAGTGTGTTAATTGGCTAATTTGATGAACACGTGGGGCCGGGGAAGTTGAAAAAAAAAATCAGCCAAATTTCTGCAGCTAGTGCAAGCGAGAAGATAGTCATGAGTTGTTTGGTGAGCAGCTAGAGAAAAGGAGCACTTCTCATGGTATAGATCGAAGCCTAATCATATTAACCATGCATATATAACTATGCTGAGGCCGATCAGCTTAATTAACGAGAGAAGTCGCCCACTTAACTTATTAATCTAGCAGTGGCGAAACGGAACTTGACAGGCTGGGTAGATTCTGGCCTCTCTTTGGCCTCTCTTTGTTTCGTTGACGTAACAAGTCATAGCTAGAAACCAGAATCTACTTGCGTACACGAGAGGGATCATGAGGCAGGTTCCAGGATACGATCAGGCACACATGCTTGCAGCTAGCGATCGAGCAACTGACAGCGGCTAGTGGCCGGTGTGCATGCGCGCGCCACACAAACAATTCCAACATGTGTGCGTACACCAACCCGCACAACAACGGCACCAGCCCAGCAGAACGTTGACACGCGCGAGCGAGCTCACACGCGTGCGTACATACATAGATTAGTATAGTCCAAAGCGAGCCTGCTTTTGCCTCGACTTTAAGCTGCATTATTAGTGCAGGCTTGCAGTTGGCCGGAGCTGAGCACTGGGCGAGGTAACGCCTCTCCCAGCAGCAGCTCATATATAGTCACACAGACACACAGTACATCAACATCATATGGCGATGCTGCTGCTGCTGTACACTGCATCTGGAAAATGAGCCAACACAGCAGGTCAGCAGCTGCATGCCTGCCTAGCCTCCCAAGTCCAAGTCCCAACAGATGCTCTCTCCTGTAGAAACGACCAGGAAAGCTCATCCCTCCGTGATCCATCCATCCACCAGCCGGATCCAGATCCTCCGATGGAATGCCATGGTGCTACAGTAACCATCACATTCCAATGATCTTAGCCATCAGATGCTCAACGAATGAACCAGATGAAGTGGTACAGGATAGGACAAAGGCAGATGCTACAGCGCTTTGCTACAGTGTTCGTATGCTACAGTGTTTTTTTGCACGGTGCCTGTTGAATCTTGGCCTCGATCTCCTTTTTGATCCAGTGGTTTAAAGAGAATGTCATGGCACTGTAGCACCGTGACATTACTGAACAATGTTAGAGGATTTGAATCCCCGTCAGCCTAGCTCAGTCTCAGCTCCCTGAAAGTCGTGCATTAGTTTGGCCTGACCAATCACATCCACGTACATGCATGATAGTTCTTCAGTCTGCCCAAAGGCCGCGCTGAATTGTTGACAGCTCGCTAGCTAGCTCCTCCCAGATTCGCTGTCATCTGGTGCAGCTCGTGACTGATCGATCTGCCTACCCTTGGGGTCTTGAAGCATGACGCTGTGAGCGCCCACAGGTCACAGGCTCGCGTAATCTAGCTTAATTAGCACAGCACTTTGGCGAAATGCATGATACAAATGGTTTAATATTTTTCGGGTGAATCCATATAGCTTGGCGACGTCGCAGTGCCGAAAGCCGCTTTGGATTTTGAGTCCTGGACGTTTGGCTTCTGCTACTGGCTCGTGTGCCTCTTGCATTGCAGTCTTCAGACGTTGCTTTCCCTGAATATTCCGCTTCACTAGCCGCACCTGCGTGCTACGTTCCAAGGGAATCGTGACCACAACGCTGATCGGTGCGCTGAACCCGTATATACACTATATACTAGTATATGACAGATGTACAACGCATGCCCGTACTTTTGGAATTATGTGGTGCGAGCGTAATAATGTCAAAGAACATTAATTACCAGCTTGCTATGTACGGTGTAACCCCTTTTATAAATTTACCTAGTAAACGTAGGCGCCGATGGTAAAAGCTACTTTATTTACCTAGTTAACTCAAGCTAGCATTAACTAGTAGCTAGCTAGCTAGTATTTGTGCTTCTTAATTTGACCAGAAAGACTGCAAACTAAAAACTACAGTACTATATACTCCCTCCGTCCCAATATATAGGACGTATAAGTTTTTTTTAGTTGTCCCATAAGGGCATCTTCAATGGGGCCAGATCAGCTGGCTATAAGGTCTCCACGTTGGATTTTGTGGTGAGCTGGAAGAGAGAGGGGCTGTCCAGAGCTGGCGCCGGCGCTTGCTCAAGCGCCGGTCGATAGCGCCCAACCCGATGCGGTGCGGTCTCCTCCACGCACTTTCTCCCCCTCCACCCGTCGCTTCTCCCTAGTCCCTTCTTCCTTTTATCACCACGCCGACGCGTCGCCGCCCATCTCCTCCACACCTGCAGTGTCGGCGAGGCCTCCTCCATGCCGCCGCTCATCTCCACGCTGCCGCCCATCTCCTTCATGCCACAGCAGCGGCCGCGTCCTCTCCACCTTCGCCGCCATCTCCACGCCACGGCCGGCGCACCATGGCCGCCTCTCCTCCGACACGGTGACGCAGCGGCGCCAACTCGTTCTTCTTCGACGCAGGCGGCACCCCCGTCCCTCACATAGCGGCGGCGAGGGGATGATGGAGCATGGCGGTGGCGGCGCCGCCCTTCTCCGAGCGTGGGGCGGCGAGGAGGGGGATGGGGGCACAGCAGTGAGCCGGTGAGGGGATGGGGCACGGAGGGAGGAGGGGACAGGAGGAAGAACGCAAAGTATTTGTGGGTCCCACAGTTTTTTCCTTTGTGGAATGGGTGGTCTTTTAAGTTGACGTGGATGCGCCATGTAGATCTTATAACCAGCAAGTTGGCTATACCATTAGAGATGCCCTAATATAAGGACATCTTCCCATTATTTCATGAAAAAGACAAGTAATTAACTCATAGTTAGCTGTGCAAGCTAGGAAGGAATTACTGGTACGAGTATATAGCTAATGAATGATTTTATTATTGATTTTTTTTGTGCGTACGTGTGCAGGTTCCTCGACCACGCGGCCATCGTGGAGCGGGCGGCGGGGGAGTGGGCGACGGCGAGCAAGTGGACGCTGTGCACGCGGACGGACGTGGAGGAGGTGAAGCAGGTGGTGCGGATGCTGCCCATCTGGGCGACCACCATCATGTTCTGGACGATCCACGCGCAGATGACCACCTTCGCGGTGGCGCAGGCCGGCGGCATGGACCGCGGCATCGGCGGCTCCGGCTTCCTCATCCCCGCCGGCTCCCTCACCGTCTTCCTCATCGCCTCCATCCTCCTCACCGTGCCCTTGTACGACCGCCTCGTCGTGCCCCTCGCCCGCCGCGCCACCGGCAACCCTCACGGCCTCACCCCGCTCCAGCGCGTCTTCGTCGGCCTCTCCCTCTCCATCGCCGGCATGGCCGTCGCCGCCGCCGTCGAGCGCCACCGCCTCACCGCCTCCTCCCGCGGCGCCACCCTCACCGTCTTCCTCCTCATGCCGCAGTTCGTGCTCGTCGGCGCCGGCGAGGCCTTCACCTACATGGGCCAGCTCGACTTCTTCCTGCGCGAGTGCCCCAAGGGCATGAAGACCATGAGCACGGGGCTCTTCCTCAGCACCTGCGCCCTCGGCTTCTTCTTCAGCACCGTGCTTGTCACCATCGTCCACAGGATCACCGGCCATGGCGCCGCCGCCGGCTGGCTCGCCGACAACCTCAACCACGGCAGGCTCGACTACTTCTACTGGCTGCTCGCCGTCCTCAGCGCCATCAACCTCTGCTTCTTCACGCTCGCCGCCAGGGGCTATGTCTACAAGGAGAAGCGCCTCGCCGAAGCCGGCATCGAGCTCGCCGACGACGAGGCCATCGTCGCCGGCGGCCACTGATCCATGCCCTTGCCATGCATATAACCTCCTAGCTAGCTTTTCTTCATCATCCATCGATCTCCTCGCTTTGACTTGCTTTTCTGCGTCTATTTTGGAAACGGCAAGGTGAAATCCCGTCCTACGTACGTGGAGCTCACGTCACGTGTACGTGTGGGTACGTAAAGAAAGGTAGAAATTTAAGGGTGGGAATACACGGCGTAATAAGTGCCACGTAGTCACCATGCAAATGCAACTTGATCCTCTTGGTTGGAGGAAGTTGTTACGGAAAGTGTCCTGAATGTACTTATCTGTAAATCCTATGCTAATAGTGTGCAGTGCAGGAGGTGGTTCCTGCGGGTTCAAGGCACGTTTTGATCAGTAAGAAATTGCTCTGTGTCTCTTTTAGGGGGTTTGCGTCACTCACACTGAGTATCTGGTACGAAAAATGATCATGTTGAGTTTATGGATGTGTAAGGGAAGGCCCTGGCTGTGGCATGGGAGGTTGTCTCGTTGAGTTGGCATGGGAAGGTATACTATCTATTGAGGTCAGTGTGTAAGCTAGATGTAGAACCAAAGGCCTCCAAAACACGCATAACAAACTTAAATCACGTTCTTTTGAGTTGATCTGAATGGTTGATTAGTTGAACCGCTGAAATGACTTTAATTTCGAGAGGTTCTCGAGGTAGTTTTGATATTCGAATCCATTTCATTTGTCATGCTTTTTAAAATGTTAGGACACACCTTTGAAACAGCGAAAAAACGAACTTAAAAAATACAAATCATGTCTTTTTAAATATGTAGATAAGTCATTAGACGGTTAAGCCATTAAGCTGTCGAGCTGAAAAGAACGGAGTCTCAATCTCCTCTTTGGTGGGGCTGAGGAAGACAGTCGTGTTGTCGGTTTACATGAATGTGTGAAATGTTGCGTTGTGGAATACGATGTTTAATTCCACATGCATTCGGCGGCTTAGGAGAAAAAAAGGGACGAGTTCTGCGTAGTCCAGATCCAGCATCTCCTTGCGTTGGCAGCAGCCTCCGGGCAGCTATCGGGGTAGAAGGAGCATGGACATGGGCGGGGCACTTGGGATCTGAGATTTCTTTGTCAGCAGACGGGACAATTAGGTGTGATTTTTCTTCGTTTTAGCCAATAAAATACCTCGTTGTGTCAACACGACGGAGGAAGATGCAGAGCCTTGGCTTGGGCCTAAGTCGACGTGGCGATCGTGGCCGGCTTGGTGATTTGGGTCAAAAGCAAGGCTTCTCTTTCGGGTTTCCGATGAGGGCCAAAATAAAGTTGTTAATTGCGGAAAACAGAACCTGTTTTTCCCTTCTTCATTTGCTAGATATGGTTATTTCTGATCTGTTTCTTGCACCGAAGATCTTGGTGGAGTCGAGCCAATCGAGTGCGTTTTCCCAAACCGATCAATTATGTACCTTAAATAATTGTCAACCCCTACTAAATAGAATTCCCTATATACTCGCACCAGTCGTAATAACTTCGTATAGCATACATTATGGCTATGTCTACAAGGAGAAGCGCCTCGCCGAAGCCGGCATCGAGCTCGCCGACGACGAGGCCATCGTCGCCGGCGGCCACTGATCCATGCCCTTGCCATGCATATAACCTCCGAGCTTTTCTTCTTCATCCATCTCCTCGCTTTGACGTACTTGCTTTTCTGCGTCTATTTTGGAAACGGCAAGGTGAAATCCCGTCCTACGTACGTGGAGCTCATGTGTACGTGTGGGCACGTAAAGAAAGGTAGAAATTTAAGGGTGGAAATACACGGCGTAATAAGTGCCACGTAGTCACCATGCATGGTCCATGCAAATGCAACTTGATCCTCTTGGTTGGAGCAAGTTGTTACGGAAAGTGTCATGAATGTACTTATCTGTAAATCCTATGCTAATAGTGTGCAGTGCAGGAGGTGGTTCCTGCCGGTTCAAAGCACGTTTTTTTTTTTTTTTTTTTGAGGAAGTTCAAGGCACGTTTTGATCAGTAAGAAATTGCTCTGTGTCTCTTTTAGGGGTTTTATGACGCAATCATGCAACACAGGCATATGTATGATGAGATAATGGTTTCAAGTGTGCTCACAATCTCACAGAGACTCACACCGAGTATGTGGTACGAAAAATGATCATGTTGAGTTTCTTCCGCCTGGTAGATAAGCCCAAGATAGTCTTCTTAAATTTGTTGCTGGAAGTCTTGCGGCTTTAAGCAGCTGCATGAGCGTGTTTTATAATTAGTTAATCTTACTAGTGCCGGCCCTTGGGGGGAGGGGCCTTTTTCTCCCCCCCATCCTGTATTTTTCTCCCTTTTGATCAATGCAAGGCAGCTCTCCTGCCTCTTTGCGTCAAAAAAGAAAAGAAAAGAAGTTATGGATGTGTAAGGGAAGGCCCCGGCTGTGGCATGGGAGGTTCTCGTTGAGTTGGCATGGGAAGGTATACTACTTATTGAGGTCAGTGTGTAAGCTAGATGTAGAACAAAGGCCTCCAAAACACGCATAACAAACTTAAATCATGTTCTTTTGAGCTGATCTGAACGATTGATTAGTTGAACCGCTGAAATGACTCTAATTTCGAGATGTTCTCGAGGTAGTTTTGATATTCGAATCCATTTCATTTGTCTTGCTTTTTAAAATGTTAGGACACACTTTTGAACAGCGAAAAAACGAACTTAAAAAATACAAATCATGTCTTTTTAAAATGTAGATAAGTCATTAGACGGTTAAGCCATTAATCTGTTGAGCTGAATAAAAAACGGAGCCTCAATCTCGTCTTTGGTGGGGCTGAGGAAGACAGTCGTGTTGCCGGTTTACTTTTTTTTTTTTTGAGAAAATGTTGTCGGTTTACATGAATGTGTGAAATGTTGCGTTGTGGAATGCGTTGTTTAATTCCACATGCATTCAATCAAAACACCGCATCGTGCATGCATGTGGAATGTTGCGTTGCAATGCGAGATCAACGCAATTTAAATACTGCCTGCAATTAAATCCTTGCATTCCATATGTATGCAACCGACGGTTCAAATTAGCTGCACCATGCATGCACTTCATTGTAATGCATGCAATTAAATCCTGCATGCATGCATCGATTCATTCCCTTTAATTGCAATGCGAAATCAACGATGCATGAAATTCCCTTTAATTAACCGTTGCAATCAAGCGTTTATAAAACATTTATATATTTGGGTTATTCTTTAAAAAAGCGTTTATAAAAATGAATATTGGTCATGCTGATCCGAATAAAATATATGTGGGACCTGACATTGATTAGAGAATATTTATGATTTGTTTTGAATTTTTTGAATTTTTTTACATAGCAAAACAAAAATAACAAAAGTTTGCTCAAGATCTAACGTTGACCGTTGGATTGAGCGCTGGCGTCGGACGGGAGGCGCGTCCGACGGGCGTCGGACCGCCCCCGCGCCGTATGCCTCGGGAAAGAAAAAAACCCGCCTGATAGTATGGCGGGATTTAAATTCCGCCTGACTCATGCCAGGTTTTTTCAGCTAGCCATTGAACATACATTGGTCCGTCCTATTAGCGATTTATATAAAATCCGTCCCTTGGTTCGGTGGAATTTATAGCTCACCCAATGAAATTGCGGGAGACATCTAGTTATTTAATTTCAATAAAACGAATATTATTTATTTATTTTAGAAAAATAAAAACTAAATGTTTAAAAATTCCCGTTTTCTTCATCTATAATGTGCTGAAACCTAAGTATTCCAAAAGCTCAAATAGGTAACCCTAGCGTAGAGTCAACTCTTTGCGAAGTCCAACTTGAGAAAGATAGCCGAAGTCTTCTGCTTTTGGAGATCTAGAACGTGTTTTTTTTTTTCAAAACAAAGAATAGTTAAAGATTCATATAAAACAAAGTATCGTTAAAGAAGGTAGTTCAAAGTTCATAACCGGTGGCTGTGTGCTCAGTGATATGGCTATGATTTCTCTCTTTTTAAGTGCATAAGCACTGTACTGTACATGTCCTTATATGACTATGCTATAGTCCAATCTACATGCACCCATCATCCATAAGCATTAAGGGCATGAGTGATAAATAATAAAAAAAAAACTTCATGGAATGCAAGGGGAAAAATTGGATATTATTGACAAGTTAAACGACAATGTTAGCAAGTCCGCTCATAAGTAACCCAGTATGGTAGCATCCACATAATTTCGGGTACACTTAATGTCCCAGCGTTCGTATATGACAAGAAGAGCACGTTAACTCTTCCCCACACGAAAGATATGAGAGCAACCGATCAATTATGTACCTTAAATAATTGTCAACCCCTGCTAAATAGAATTCCCTATATACTCGCACTAGTGCAGAGTGAGGGCGCCTTCAACTTCTGATTGTCAGAGAATTTGCCAAATATGTCATTGCAGCCAACCCATTTCCTCTGCTCCCTGGCTTCCCAGTAGCCTCCGACATAATGGAATGTCCCATCCTCTCTATCCCTTTGAAACCATCTTGGTTTCCAACCGCTCTCCTGCATCTTCCTTGCCTGCAGAGGAAGATGAGACAGCCATTGCAGTTTAATGCTCATAAGCCCAGACAGTCAGCCCTTCGATGTAAATCATATATCATTAAATGGACGGGACATATGTTAGCTCGGATAATAGACTAATCAACTTAGTGTGATGTGATGTACAAGCAATGTAAATCAGTTAAGCAGTATGCAATTTTTCACAAAAATGTAGGACAACCCATTAAAGAATGTGTACCATTCGTTGCCTCGTCTCCAATCGCAGTTTCTCAGCATTGGCTTTCTCATACTCCCCGTTTTCTAGATGTCGTTGATCTGGTCTGAGTCTTGAATCCGTTGGTGGAAGTTTCTCCTAAACAGGTGATGAAATCGTTATTAAAGTTGAGAGCTAAAAAATATGTGCAACAATTAGTAGTAGTATGTTTACCTTCAGCCCTGGCGTCAGCTCATTTAAAGTAATTGCAAATGATGACAAGTTATATCGAGTGGGATTGGGTGAAGGTCCATTTTTCTCCCATAACAAAGTGGCACCAGTGCTCTGGTGTGAATTATGGGAGCTCACTTTAGAAGCATCATCACTAACAGTGCAATACATGCTCTCATCCCACTTTCCCATCAAGGATGCAACCTTGATCCCATCAGCATCCGTAACAAATCCTTGAACCTTGCATAGAAAATATATATGGGTAAGATCTATGTAGGCCAAAAGAAGAAAAATAATGATGCAAAAAAACATTCTGTCATACCTGGCGAGGATTACGTTCGAGGAAAGATTGTTCTTTAAACATCAGCCTGCATGAATATTTTTTGTTTCCATTTATGTTCATTGTGCCATGGTGGTGGCAATAGACTCGACCAATGATAAGATTATTAATGGTTGTCGTAACCTGATAATCAAAAGAAATAATATGGGCATTTGTTGGGGAAAAAAATCAAAATTATTCACATCTTTGCTAAAAAATTATTAACATCTCAGAATGTGGTATGTGCAGAGAGAGAGAGTTGTTTTGCATGAAATCCAAATATGTTTATTTTGGGATGCATCATACAGACCACCAGGACTGGGACTAGATTGGAGGAAGAACGAGAAGGGTCAGGTGCTGATCAAGAATTTGTACCTTGCTCCATTGGAATATTTCTCCATCATCAAACTCTAGAGTTAACACTCCGCTAGGATCCAGTTGAATGGACTGTCCCCAGAATTTGCTCTTTAGATTGCTGTCTCCCCAAAATTTCCAACCTTTCCCTTCACAGTGGCATGCCATCACCATTGGATGGTGACTAACCTGGTGCCAAGAATAAACTAACATATTAATTCTCCTTAATTCTAAGACTGTTATGTTATGCAAGGAGATGATTGTTAATAGGCCAGGTATCAGATCTCTCATCCATGTTTGTGACCTCTGTGCTTTCAATCAAGCATTTCTACTTCTTACAACCTAACTGCAATTTTTTATAAAAGAACTATCTTTTCATCACCGTGTGCTAGACCAAGTAACAGTCAAGTATAATTTTAATTCAGAAATTTAAACCAAACTGACCTTTTCAGAGAAGAAACGGACTCCCTTTTCAGGGAAATAAGCTTCGTAGGTTTCCCCTAACAATGGATTAAAAGGTTTGCAGGGGCGACCATCTGTAGAGGCATATCCAGAGACCGCAAAGGCAGCAACATAAAGAGTTCTCATCACACCATTGCCCTAAATGTATGAGCAAAATTAAGGCATCAATATCAAATCAATTCAGAGAAAAATACATATGAAATAACACTAGAACTGCTACCTAGATTGAAGCCTAAATTCACTAACTGCAACTTAACATAGATACTGCAATTCAAAGTGCATGACCCTCATTTTGTGCTACATGCAGCTTTCAACGATGTCTAGGAATACATCTATATACAAGATAATGTTCTCCATGTTTAATTTTATTTGTTTAGATGTATGGATCAGTATAAGGTTGCCAAGTATAGAAAGAGGCATACCCTTAAACCACATTCATATGCGTGATCCAATAAATAGGAAAACTCCAACTCTTCAAAGCATTTTTGAAGAGAAGACAAGGGCTCATTAAAGTAAACAGGAAGGCAGACTCTTGTAAGATCCTTGCCAACATTATCTTTTATCATTGACCAAAGGCTAACACCTTTCTCCTTTTCTACTGGTTCAGGCAACTTTGAGCGCCGTTTTGAAGAAGACAACAAATATTCATCAGCCTTGTCAACAGCCTGTACTTCACCAAATTTGTGGCCTTCATCTCCATAATTTAAACATCTCGTTTTCAAGTCAGGGCTAGCAGAGCCTTCGCTGAAACTTTGCCTTGTATCGTAGAAATGAAACTCATCTTCATCTGACAATTGACCTATCTCTTGTTTACCAGCATCATCGGAAGATTCTGTATTGCTGTATTCTGATAACAATAAAAGATATAAATATTTCAAACATCAGACGAAATTTTTTAAAAAGATATATGGAAGTGTATGCCATGAAAATACATCAAATAAAGCTGTAATGATATATTTTTCATGATAATTGCAGCATTGGATATTCGGATTAATCCAAGGGGGCAACATAAGGTAGCTACAGTCCAGATATGCATGAATTTCAGTGAGGCCCTTAAAATATTGATGCTTAGTTGATACTCAATAGTACTTCACATTTATTTTTCAAGCTGGCTTGTTAGACAACTAATAACAATCAAGGTGTCAGACAAAATATGTCCAGATGTGCAGTTAACAATCAGTCTAGTCATGACTGTCATAAAAAAGATTGGAGAACAGAAAAAGAAAATAAAGTACCACTACATTTTCCGGAGCTGGAACAGTCAGGCTTGAACAACCGCGACTGTGACTTCTCAGTAATAGTTGCATCCCCTGAGTTAACTACCTATAAGAATACAGTGCATCAGCAAATCATGTCAGGCCACCAAATAGCGCAATACCAAATTATTGTTAAATTTTAGATTGGACTATTAACAGAAATTTTATTTGTGGTTCATGAGATGTTTGGCTTACAATTGATAAACAAGTCATTCATATGAAATAGAAACATCCAATAATCTTTAGGTACAAGTAAAAAAAAACCTTGAATTCACCTTGAATTTTTATGCCGTTAATTCACCCCCATTATAATTGGTTAATGACCATCAATCAATTGCATGATATACTGGAACTTCATGTGCTGCTCATTTTACCTACTAGGTTTCAATTAAAAAAATTACCTCAAACTCCCGTGGAAGACTGCCAATAAAACTTAAATACTCTTCGCAGCGCTGCTTCATCTGTGTGTGATACTGTGAAAATTCTGAATGAACAATCTGCTCGCAGTCTTTAATAATTGTCTCACCAACGCCTTCAGCATGCAAGCGATTCCTAAGCTTTTCCGTGGAAAATGATCCATCATTCTGGTCACATGGTATATCCCCGTTAAGAGAATATTCACTTCTCGCGGAAACAAGTGCTTCAATCCAAGCCACACGGTCCTTTGCACAGCCAGTCCTCAGCTGAAGTGTCTTCGTTGGAGTAATAATATAGAACCGTTTGTCATCGGATTTACTCTCACTGAATGATGAAATCTACAAAGAATTGAAAAGAATTATGAAATCAGCCATCAAAACATCATCTAATACAAGCCCTAACGTTAAATGAGTGCCAAAAATTTGTATTGAACTATTTATAGAGATCTAACATGACAATCGTGAATATTTCACTTGTAAGACTGAACATCTTGTCATTCTTCCACACTGTAAAATCCCATAAGTGAGCACACAATAGTTAAAAGACGTATTTTGAGAAGCCCTGTTCTCAAATAAAATCTGAAACCAAGAACTCAACAGTTAAAAGCACTTGCAATTCTAAGTCATTCTGCACTGCTTCATGTAACCGAGAACCTGCTAACTAAAAAGACAAGCACCCATAAAGCCCACGGACTGAAGCAGCAGGAAAGACCAAGAGACCATTCACAGGGAGGAAAAATGCGGGCCCTTTAAAAGCTCCCGGCCCGGCCCCTTTAAATGGCTACGGACAGAGTGCTCCGTACACATCACATTCCAATAACTCCCAGACACGCAATACGACACGAGCCGTGGAAGCTGCAAGCTGAATCAACGATCGATCCGTTCGAAAACTTCGAATAGAATGCAGCTGGGAGCCGGCCGCTCGCGTGCGCGGGCCTGTCGCCGGCCGGTCTCTCCAGCTCTCCTCCCCGTGACCGCGAGCGCGCGGCTACAAGGACGCAGCTGTAGCAAGCCGATGCACTGACGCGGAGACTGTTGAAAAGCCAAGCTCCGATCCAAGCAAGGCGCCACTTTTTCCGACAAGGGATTGATAGCCATTGTACCGACGCGCGCCTCCGTTCACGGGCGATCCCCGCCGTCGATCGCGAGGACGGACGGCCGACGCTGGGCGGCGCTGCGCGACACGAGCCCGGGGCTGGGAGCGCGACCTTGCTTTACAGCTGGGGCGGAGAGGAGTCGCGCTTGTGCTACATCTGTTGTACTGCTCCGATCCGATGCGACGCGGAAACGGAGCAGTCGCCGCGGCCACACCAACTAGTCTCTAAAATTCACCTCCCGAGAAAAAAAAAATATATCGTCTCTAAAAAAATCACAAGAAAAATCTATGAACTAAATTGGTGAAGAGATTTCGGAAGCGTTCGCTTGATGATTGAAATGTGCGGCTTAATTTGGGGATGGATCGGGATGCTAGGAGTTGCGCTGTAGTAAGCTACGGGTGTTGGGATCACATAGTGTGTGGGAGACGATGAATGCTGGGATGGAAGGGGAGAAGAAGCGAATGGGAGGAGCGCGGTGGCGTCGTCACCTTGAGATGGACCAATCCGATGGGCCGCTCCCCGGCGCCGCCGCGGGCGGCGCCGCCTATCAGCCTCACGCCGGCCCCCGCGGCGGCAGCGGGCTCGGGCGGCGGCTCTGCGGCGACGCGGCGGCGGATCTTCGAATAGGCGAGGACGCCGCCGCGGATGGCGAACCAGCGCGGGCGCCATCCCTTGCCGATGTTGGTCCACTTGTACAGCACCCCGGCCACCGCCGCCTCGCCCTCGCCCTCCCCCTCCCGCAGCAGCGGAGGGGGCGGGGAGCTGTCGTCGGCGGTGGCGAGCCCCCCGCCGGGGCAGTCCGCCGCGAGGCAGCAGAGCGGGTGCATCTCCCTCGCCCGCATCTCCTCCTCCTCCTCCCCCCCCTCACGCCGCCGCCTCCATTCGGATCTGCTCACAGCTCACGCCTCCGCCTCCCCCTCGTATAACTTCGTATAATGTATGCTAAGTGTAAATTCAAAATTCAAAAAAAATTAAAAAAAATTGAAAGTTTCAAAAATGGGTTCTTTAGGATTTTACATGAATTTAAAAATTTATTTCGTGCAAGTTGGATATAGTATGAAGTGTTAATAGATATAAGAAGTTTAAACTCTCTGAGTTACTGTAGCCGTGTACTGTAGCCGCGACCCTGTCGTGCATTGGTTGCACAACAGGTGCTCTGCGAGGCACGCTTAGCACCCTATCGTGCGTCCAAAGCACGAGAGGCTAATCGTGCGCCCAAAGTGCGACCGGCGCCTATTTGTGTCTAAATTTCAATCCGACGTATCACGTATAGTTTTGCATAAACGAATAAATATAAATATAAAAAAATTAAAAATTCTATCGGATATAAACGGGTTAATGGTTGGGTTTTAATTTGGGCTGGATGGAAATAGTTGTAGCAAATGAGTTGGACTGGGCTGGTACACGAATGAGTTCAACCTATCTGCGAAAAACATCCGGACAGAGGGCTTTCTAAGGCCTTGTTCTTTTCAGCGTATCGTACCGTTGCGTATTGCTGTAGCAATTTTTGTTATTTTTATATAGCCTATGTATTGTTCATGGTTTTTAGTTATCCTTCCAAAGATTCTAAAACTATTTTAAATTATTTTTTTATAGTATTTAGAGCTATTTTTGAGTGCTCTCAAATTTGCTACAGTAATACGCGAACGTAACAATACTCTGAAAAGAACAAGGCCTAAGAGTCGCCACGAGAACAAAAAAAAGTCGTTGCCATAAATCCACGGTTTGTTCTCTTAAATAGCGACTTCAAGGCAGTCTGTGGGAAGAGGTGATGTTGGATCTACGGCAGATGAAGTTTGTAATAGTACTGGTTTAAGGTTTATACACTATAAATACCAGGGGGGGCCCCCCCCCCCCCCCCCCACACACACACACACAAAAAAAAAAGGGCCTAGGGCGGTCGCCTCTGTGGCCCTGCCCTAGGAAAGACCATGGACATACCGAGAAAATGTCAATAAATTTTATGAAAAGGGGTTCTAGATACTTGGTCAATTTGATGAAGAAATACAGTGTAAACATGGAGTATTCTAAAATAATACCAAAGTTTTATGTGTGCGTCCCACTTATTTGTCTAGGCCCACCGATTTGCACAAAGTAGGTTCTAGATACTTGTAGACGTACTAAATTTTTTGATCAATTTCATGAAAAATTTAAAGTGTGACCATGAGGTTTTTTTTAAAAGAAGTTTTACATGTGGCTCCATCTATTCGCCAGGGGATTGAAGAAAGAGTTCAAATGGGTTGAACCTATATTAAAGGAGCGGGTTGGGTTGACATGCCAATTTACATATGGGTCAGGTTGGAGCAACGATGTGCAGTGTTGATACTTTGAGATCAAAATTTTAACTTGACTAGTCGAGTCCTGACATGATCTGACCTTAGTGGCAAAGGATAATAAGGGCCAGCCAAGGTGTTGTCTCACGACAATCTCAAAAACAAGGTATATAACATTGAGTATAGCGCTTAGTGTTATTTAGGCTTAAATATCAATCATATATGCAAATGCCCCCCTAACCTTCATGCTATATGCCACAAACCCTAGCAACCACACTTTCTTCCCCTCTCACTTCAACTCGTCGCTAGCCTTCCACACTTGCCCTCCCTCCCTATCTCTTTCACTCACTAGTCCTTTGTGTCGGCGGTCACTGCCCCTCCACCTTAGCCCGCCACCGGCATATCCAAAGTTAATTTCGCTATGATCTTGATTTACCGCGAGCTGATTCAAGGTCCCCTGAGCTAGGATGAAATGGTGGCGGGCCTCGAAGCAGCGACTACAACATGTGGGTTCCTTTTTCTCCACCCCCACAGTGGTGATGACACACTCCTCCCCCATGTTCAACGATCCTCCAATACTCGGGGTAGGGCGGACCAGAGCACGAACGAGTCGGATCAGAGTGAGTGCACGGGATACTCGATGAGGTGAGGCATGGCCTCGAGCCCGATCCAACCTATCTGGCTCTCTACTAGTATATTTTGGTACCTGACAAGTGGTCCATGCACAGGATCGAATACTTCAAACACGAACACCATCACTAGCTGGCTAATAATGCATCCAAATTCTAAGCGTGCACAGGAGCACGCTGCATTCCCGCCATAAAAACACCTGCAGCTTGCCTTCAATTCGACCAAGCAAGCTGGATAGCTAGCTCCAATCTGCAGGGACTAGGACGTCCCAACCACAAGTCGAAAACGAAATATAGCTAGCAAAAACAGCACAAATGTGCATGGATCGGAGCACCCCCCACCACACGCACGAAAGGGTCGGGTCAAACATATACAACGAGCATGCGGGATGAACAGCAGCAGCAAGCCGTCAGCCCGGCAAGCACATGTACACGTACCGTACGGCGTACGCCACGCACGCGAAACGTGTGCAGCTACATGGATGCAAGCGGGTTGCTTCGCCGGCATCCGCGAGTCCATTTACTTCATTAAAATAAACTAAACCTCACATTATTTAATGTATCTTAGTGAAGTAACCTGTTTCGCAGATACCCACGAAGTAACCCACTTTCATCTCTATGCAGCTAGCTGGTGTTGGGCTTTTGCCAGGCCTTTTGGGCTTGGCCCATCCGGTGAAATAAGAGAGGGAGAGAGAGGGTAGTGCTGCCCTAGCTAGCACAGCACAGCACCGTGCGTGCTGCTGCTCGCAGCGGCTGGCGGCGGCGGCTTCGGCCGTTCCGCAGCTCGCGGTGGCACGGCGCGTGCGACGTGGGCTGGCTCGCCGGCTTCCTCGCGCGGTTCGTTGCTCCTCTGATCTGATCCCCTCTCTATTAAGCCGGCTGCCTCCTCGTTTTCGAGTACGTGCTTGCACGAGCTCTCACATCCCCTTTTCTTCTGTGCACTCTACTGCTCCTCCTCTCCCGTCGGTTCGCCGGCCGGTGATTGGTGCCGTGGTGGTGCTGCTGTGCTCCTCCTCGACTTGGGTACCCGGTGGCCACGGGCTTTGGACACCGAGTCTCCGTGCTGCTCCCCTCTGCTCCTCGGGTCTCCACCTCGGCTCGGTTCGTGGTGGGGGCGACAGACTTCGTATCTCCGGATCATCTCGTCGGTGGTTACACGGTGTAGCCCGGCGATCTGTTTTCTGGGACAGCGAGCTGCTCGCGCTTAGCCTTTCTTCGCTGCCTTCTTTGTCGGCTCGGATCCGACGCTAAGTAAGAATTTCTGAGGCTTCCCCTTTGGTGGTTGGTTGTGCAGTGTACCAATTAGAGATTTTGGGGACCTAATTCTTGAATTAGAGGCTAAATCTCTGGTTTGGAGCACTGTACTGTGGCTGTGTGCTTTATCCTTTAGCTCTGTGACGAAAATTTGATTGAGGCATTGAGAATATAATCTGTTGTTCATATCCTGTGATTATATCAATTAGAAGCTGCACTGTTTAAGAATTTAATTAGTACATCCCTTATTGCCATGACTTGTTGATGATCTGTACACTAGATAATTGATCTTAGTGTGGTATATCTCTGGTACTGTTCGGTTGCACCTTTGTGCTGTCCAGATTGTGTTTTTCAATCTGATTGTTGAATCTGGTTCTGTACATTGCACTTTTGTGCTGTTCGGTGTGGTTCAGATTATATATGCTTGCTTCCAGTGACTATTACCTTGAATACTAGTAGATCAGCAAGTCAATTGGTTAATTTGGGATGTTATGTTCTGATTTCTATTCTAAAACAGTGCAGAATTAACTTGTCTAATCCTGGATATTGATCTCAAATTATATTTGCCTGTGAAATCACTAAGACTTTAACTAGGAAGGCTGTTTTACAGCAACCAGTTATTGGTTATTTCTGAGAGCTCTCTAATCATGTCAATGGTGATTTGTTCGCTTGATATGTTGGCTGCCATGTTCTTTAATTGGACTATCATGTTACTTGGTGCTTTGCAGTCCATTTTTGTAGAGTACATGATAATTAATCTATTACATGGCATTGTTATGTGTTTGCTCATTTTATTTATATTTGGTCAATTTATTATGCTTATATCGCAATACTTTCAACAGCTGGATCCACCGTGCATGCCAATTCATCCAATCATGCATTCATGCCTGCCATTCCTAGCCGCTGATGCTCGGGCTGGGCGTGTGCTTCGTCGATGTTTCAGGTGTTTCGTTGGAATAGTAACTAATGAACGCCATGCATGCTACTACTATGCATGCATAAGAGCATTAGTAAAGAGCCGGACAGATATCGGTCAGAGCTACTAGCCCAACAAAGGCCCGCGTTTAGGTCGGGCCGATGCAGAAACATTGGCAATACCGGCATTACAAGGCCGTGGACCTTTCGATCGATTACATGTTTATCCAGCAGGCCAGCATGCAGCTGCCAGTGAGCGGCACAGCGACGAGCCGACGACGTACTTCGTTTCGCTTCACTCCACCTGATCACCTCGAGCTCGTTCCAACGATCCAGCTCCTGCGTGTGTAGGATCCAGGATGTGTATATGCAAGACAAGGAAAGATTCGCCACTAACGAACCCATGATTATGCCGCAGATCAACAACACCATGCTACTACTATGCATTAGTTACTCTAGATCGAGCAGCTAGTTTAGCTAGATAGATGTGAGTCGTACACTGTACTTGTATTCTCATCACGCAGCTTGCCATAGATCTTGAACTGTTCTCACCAAAGATTCAGTCAAAAGGAGTGGCTGCTTTGCCGATACGTCCATAAACAAACACGGTTTCTGCTCGCTTGTTGACATGCAAAAAGGGTGGACACGCTCCTCCGGAAATATGAGGTCAAACAGCAACTGAGGACAGTGAGGTGAGTATGCCTTCCTGTCCGACGAATTAGACGGGTGTATCCGATGCTAAGCACCAAAACCTAATTTCACACTTAGATTTTACTGCTCAGATATTTAAATTCTATAGTCTAAACTTTAAAGCTAATTAAGCCAGCATTTGAGGTTTGCGTTGCATATGCTCTTATGCTCTTGCAAGCGAAGGACATTGACTCTTTTTTAGGCATACGCAGGGACGGATTGGGCCGCGATGGCCCAGGAACAGCCAAGCAAGCCGTGGAGTGGTTTCCATGCAAAAGAAGAAAAAAGCAAGGGTAGTGAGGCTATCGTGCGGTGGAATGACTCTACAACTTCTAGTTTTTCCTCTTTTCGACGGTATTTACGTTCGACCAAAACTGTACGTAATACTCACGTAACTCACCTATAATAAGGGGAGTGAGCATTTGTAAATACATAAGAAAAATCATTTGAAAGAATTATACAAAGAGTGTAATTATCGTCGACGTGTCTCAGACAATACGTGGAGTGTCTCCCCAAAAGGAAAGATCACTGAAAAGAGGATAATAGGGCTTTGGAACTGGAGACTCAATGATGGGTTAGGAATAAATGCTCTGTCCTAATGAATGGGGTGCTCTTGTATTTATAAGGGTGCCAATGATTAGGGTTTACATTCTGAATACAAAAAGACCTCTTTGCCCTCGCATCTGGATTGTTGATATGAAATCAACGGATCCTTACACCAACTGGTCTCTTGTGGGGCATGCGAAAAACCCTATCTACCCCTAATGACTTAGAGCCCTTATTGAAATATTGGACCGATCTATGGTAGGTCCATCTTCTAATAACCGCGTCCAGGGCCCATAATTTATGCTGGGCTCAGCTATTAATGGACCCTTGTGTATCAACCAAAGTCCACTCTCTTCGTCTATTTTCCAAGAGATCTTCGCATGTTCCTACCTTCGCCCAGGCAGGGGCACCTTCGGAGAATTTCTCTTCAGCCCTTATCTTTACATATGTGTTCTTCCCGAAGATGTCCCAACTCCCAAGGATCTTCGGGACCCTCGGCTTCTCTAGGCCCAATAACTATATCTTCGGGATTTTCGCCATAATCTTCGGGGAAGGGGGAGGCCTTCCTACAACAATAATTAGCTTTTGAAATCATGCCCTTTATATAAGACGACACTCCCTCGCTGACTCGCACATTGCTTCGCTAGGCTTCGTTTGTCTAACCTTAGTTGATGATAACAGCTAATTCCAATACACACAGGTACATATGGTTAAATATTACTCCCTCCGGTCACAAAAAGAAGTCGCCGTTGACTTTTGGACACGCCTTTGACCATTCGTCTTATTCAAAAAAGTTATATAAATATTATTTATTTTGTCATGATTTGGTTTATTATTAAATGTATTTTAAGTATGACTTATATTTTTACATGTTTGAGCTAAATTTTTGAATAAGACTAATGGTCAAAGGTGTGTCCAAAAGTCAACAGCGACTTCTTTTTGTGACTGGAGGTAGTAGCTTAGAGACTGTTATAAACTAGTCCATTAAAAAGTTTATCTATTTGCAAAGTGATATAGGGAATTGATTCAATATGGATGGGACCATGAGTATGTTGGAAATAATCTAGATAAGGCAGCAATTAGGTGGTAAGAGGTTGTCTAGTTTGAGTAGAACTAGATTTATTTAAAAGTAGAAGTACTAGAGATAGAGTTTGTTTAGATTTAGTAGTTCTAATTTGAGTAGGACTCTTGTAATTTCTCTAGTATAAATATATGGCCAAGGCCCAAGGAAAGGTGCAAGTTTTAACACCGAAAAAATATGTGAGCTTGCCGAGCAATTTCGAAGGATTGATCTTGGTCTAATCCTACAGAGTAATCATTGGTTTAATTTAGTTTTTTATGCTAATTCAAACTTGTTGAAATATTGACAAAATAAATAATTAATTTTAGAAAAGACTATGAAAAGATATGATTTATTAAAATACAAATTCTGTATTCTATCGTACGAGGAAACATAGTTCAAAAAAGACTAATAAACAAGTATACTTAAAAGATTGCAAGAATAGCTAGCTTTACCACCAGTGCTGCTGGGCCAGTAAAAACACACAGCGAAAACGAGAGAGAGAGAGATGCTGCCACAAATTCCGAGGCAGTCACCTATGGAGTTCATGCGCGTGCCACGGCCGGCGGGAAGAACTCCCCTGCGGCCCTCCTCGAAACCCTCGGAGCAAAGCTAGTAGAAGCTTTATATCGCGTTGTAAATTTGCAGCACGTATAAAGTGTCTGGTAGGTGAGGGAATCTTTTTAAAGTTTAGTGTAAAATCTGAAGGGACGTTTGCAGCGAAGCTGTAAATTTGCAGCATTGAAATTTGCAGCGGCTTTTAAAGCTGCTGCTAGCTTTGCTCTCAGACTCAGAGACCTGACAGCGGCGCCTGATTTCAGCGCCCTTCTTCGAACGTATACACGCGAGGAGTGCGATACTGCGATCAGAAGCGTAGGAGTAGACCCAAACTCTGACGCCCTCTCGTCTCGTCATCTCTACTGCTGCTGGCTGCTGCTGCTCTTGCTGGTTGCCGCCGCCGCCTTTCCTCGTCGTCGTCCTCTCTTGCTTGGGCCGGCTCTGCTTTTGTTGATCTTTCTCCTTGTTCTTGCCGCTCTTTTTCCTTTTTTCTTCTTCTTCTTTTTTTTTTGCCTTTGAATATTCGCGTCCCATCCCTCCTCCTCTGCCAAAAATGCGAAAGTTGGTGCCTTTCTCGTTGGCCTTTTGCAACACCAAGTTAGTGGAGAAGAGGAGCTGCATGCCAACTTTTCTCTCACTCTCTGGTACTCTCGTCTGAAAAGAAAGCGCTAGCTACCCGTTTACCGAGGCTGGGTGGCTTGTCTCGCCTGACACCGTGGTGAAAATCACCCGTTCCCTCTCTGCAAATCACTCCAGTTCCTGTCTAAGCAGCTGCCATTGCGTCCTTCTTGGTTCTACGATAAATCACTACGGTTTTTTATGACTGTTTGGAGCTTGGTCTACGTCTCGAACGGCAAGGATTGGCAACTAGCAAGCACAAGTTCAGAAGCGTCGCCCCAACAACCCTAGACTTGGACGTAGCACAGACTGTCAGACTGCATATTGTACTGTCTCTACTCTCTACTCTGTAGGAGACCACATATATAGTACTAGTACGTAGTATACTAGTATATATGGCTACGTGCTCCTACAGCTAGCTAGCACATGATCTCTTGGGTGCCAAGCAAAAGCAAAGATACCAGTATATAAGCATGAGCGTAAAAACAATGGCTGCCGTCAGTCTGTAATAAGTTGGTATGTTTGGTGCAGCTAGCTGCAAGAGCAACACCCATGACCCATGAACTCCTCGCAGAACCGATGGCTCGATGTTGATGTAACACTTGAAAAATTCTCCTCCCATCCAGCTAACGCTTGCCCTGCTTGGAAGCTGCAGATTTGGTGGCCATGGCAGATAGACGGTGATCTGACTTGCACATCAGCCAATTACTACTCTCAGCAAGCTGAGTATGGCTTCCTTTAATTGCAGGGACAAGAAGCAACAAGCTAGCCAATCAAGCTATATATATGGTGCTAGTTAACTTGTGATCTGATCTTGGATAAATGATAATCATTCTGTCCTGATTAAACTAGCTTCTGGATAAGCCTGGACTCTGAAGTGAGTCTGACCGGATAATGAGATGGAGCTCGTGTGGGTGTGCTTGTTAGGTGCAGTGTCTGCGACTCTGTGAGAGGGTTGGGAGGGAGGCCACTTTCACTGCGTTAATGGCAGAAAGCATCGGCCAGCCCCATCGATCGATGGAGAGCTTGTTCTTCAACCCTGATGGAGAGCTTGTTCTTCAACCCTAGCTAGCTGTACGTGGTGGCTAATCATCTGGCGACTAGCGTACGTACGTGTGCCATATCTTTTCCATGCTACTCGTCGAGATCACTGGGGAGTAATTGGCATTGGATTTTGTCAGGTGCCAGATAGCTCGCTCTCTCGGCAGCTCACTGGACGCCATCATATCGCCCGGCAGAAGAGACATCGCAATCTGAAGCTGACTCGATCACTGGTACCGAGAGATCAAGCTCATGATGCAATGGCTAGTCATAAAGCATCGCAAATATAAGTGGATGAAGCCAAGAGAACACTGTCAAAGCTATGATCAGTTTGTCAGTCAAGCTAGCTTCGATCTCTAATCTCTCTGCATGCAGGTTTCCTAATCTCTCTGCATGCAGGTTTATGTTTTTTTTTTTAGAAGATGGAGTTTTGACTATTCATTCAAAACTAGAAGTAAAATACTATAAAAAATTCGCTACATAGTACCAAGATGCAACTACAGCCACAACGCTACCACACGGCCTAAAACTGACCAACTCACGCGCAAGACAAACATTAACAAATCCGCGACACTACAACACAACGAGACTTACAAGTGCCGACCACACCACACTCCAACCTTGAGCAAAGCCAAGACAGCTCCCAAAGAGCAACGCAACTAGCTGCCGATGAAGAGACGCAGGAGGGACTACCACGATATCGTCAACAAGATAATGACGACGCCAAGCCACCACCGTTGCCTAGCAGACAACCTGGATTTTCACCCAAATTCTTGAAAAGTGAGACCTGATGATGCCTCCAACTAGGGAATCGACATCAAACGGCGTCGCTACCATCGGCCACATAGGAAGCTGGGCACCAGGGCGCCGATTCGGGCGTCCATCGCTGCACCGGATAGCCCGTCGCCGGATCTAGACGTCTTTCCATCGGATCCAACGCACCACTAAAAATAACTCAGCCATGTCTGTTGGTGTAGTCAACTTTCTCATAGCAACGACTCCTTGGGAGCAAGGGCGAAGCTAGCCGAGCCGAGCCTAGCTAGCCTAGCTCGGTCGAGCTCTGTTAAAAGCGAGCCGAGCTAGGCTCAGGCCGGCATTTTGGCGAGCTCCAAAAGTGGGCTCGGCTCGGGCTCGGTAACACCTCCGAGCCGAGTTGAGCCATGAGTTAAGAGAATTTTTGCGTTCAAAATCTATAAACGAGCCAAGCTAGACTAGCTAGGGTTGGTCAGAAACGAGTTGAGTCAGGCTCGGCTCCAAAAGTGGACTTGGCTTAGGCTCGGTAACACCTCCAAGCCGAGGCACAAGCTATTTTTCCAGCTCTGCTAGGGAGAGAGGGAAAAGAAAGAGAGAGAAAAAAGGAAAGGTGGGGAGTCCTCATTGCCACGGCGGAGAGAGACGGTGAGGTCTTTGGCGGAGATCGTCTCTCGGGGAGATTGACATGAGTGACACTCAATTCGAACGCCCTGTTTTAAATGACATTAAGTTCGGTCACTTGACACGTATGACACCGGACATGCGAATTTGTGATCCCAGTGACATTCTTCCTATATTTCTCGATCTATCATTGATTTACCCTTTTTAACCCGCGCGACTTTACTTTTTTGCCCCTACGTGCAGTGTGGTGCAATTGGCGCACGATTTCGAGCAGGTGTGTCCTCAAACTCTACCATATTTCAAATTTCAACCAAATTTCAAAAAATCGTCAGATTTTAAAATTTTGAATTTGACCAAATTTCACCCAGATTATGAAAATATAAATTTCGGTCAAATTCAAAAATTTGAAATCTGACAATTTTAATGGATACATCGTATTTTCATTACAGTATCAAATTTTGTCCAAAATCAAATTCGTATGCATTGATGGATACAATAGAGGGCTACAGTTTAGTGTTTTGATCCAAAGGCAATTTGGTCAATTTAGGTGGAGAAAAATAGGAAATAGTAAAAAAGATAATAAGTTGGTATTATGTCACTGGAATCATAAATTCATCCGCACGGTGTCATATATGTTAAGGCTATCGAATTTAAAGTCATTTGGAATAAGGCCAACGAACTGAGTGTCGTTGAGAGAGTATTCTCCCCATCACAAATCGATCTCTGCTTATAAACTAAACTGGTTAATTTAATTTGGATCGTAAGAAGGGTCACGCACGCAACATGAACATTTTCTCGGTGATCTTGCAAAGCAGATGGTGTCATGGTGATCGATCGGTTGGCTAGTCTGAGAAATGTGGTGTGTTTACGTACTCGTTGCGTGCATGCATGGCGACGCGTCAGGCTGTCTGACGTCGATCGTCGGTTCAGAGATTCCAGGCTCATGTCTTTCTTCCTCTCTAAGCGAAGGTATCGATCCAAATTAATTACTAGGCAGCCAGCCAATACCACCACATTTCACATGATTAATTAGTTAGTTTTTCTACTGATCATAAAATTAAGATTTCACGAGCTCTCAGCTAGTTAATTTATCACTAGAGGGTTGCTAGCAGATGTACCGTCCGAACAATACAAGTGTTTCTACGCGAAACTTCATGAAAAACATCATATAAAATACTTATGAAACACTGCGCATATGAAATTTTATAAAACATCGTCGGTATTATGTGTATTGTACTGTTTCCGTTACTACTATTAGCCTTGAGGTTGGCCAAGTGGTTGCCGAATGAGACGCTGCAGTTTCATACCCTTGATGTCATCCACATCACCCTGTGAGGGAATGAGTACATTTTGTTGAGGTATGGTTCGAATTTCTAACACGGGTTTTGTGGAGACGTCTAGAGGGTCCACAGTTCGCTCACTGTGATTAGCGAATTTGTTTTCGTATTTGATTGCAATTGGTTTTATCCACCCTATATATACCTCTTGTAATTCGCACAAAAGAGTTGACGACTCATTGTTATTCCCTTGTATTTGTATTCTCATGATATAGTGAAGTTCATAATTATCGTCCATGGTTTTTTCTCACAAAGGCTTTCCACGTAAAAATATTGTCTTGTGTTCAATATTTGGTTTATTATTTGCTAACAAGCGGTATCAAATTTTGATTTCTTATTTGATAGCCCATATCATTGTACATACTCTAATTCTATTCTTAATTTGACGTGGTTGGCGAAATCCCTCGCGCTTAATTAACAATCTGGATACTGTCCCTCTCTGACGGGACCAGATGCGCCGCGTAGGCATCTGCAAACGTGGATGCGAATGTTCAGAGAAGCAAACCACGGCGGCTTTATTAATAAGCTCCTAATTCTTGGTGATTGTTGATTAATAACTGACCACCTCGCTGGTCAACGTGGACGCGTGCTTAACCGTCGAATCATTCATTCCTCCACTGCATGCTGATGCTGCCATTGCTGACATGCTGCAAGTAGCTAGCTAGCTAGCAAGCATCTTCTGGCCTCATTCGCAAGTACTACTGTTGCTGCTCAGCTGCTCCATGGGCATGAGCAGGAGTGATGATCGACGCCCAGCTGAGCTGAATTCGTCTCAGCAAAAACGGGGAAAGAAATGCTGTACTGCTCGGAAAGTGGAACCGGTATTTACTGCAGTGAATGGTGAGCGTTCATCAGTACTGCCCCAGTATTTACTGCACTGTCCTCTGAATCCGAAGTGTTCGGTTGTGCTCGCGCGTCGTATGGCTCTGCTCCCTTCAAGAGCGTGTGTACAATGGCAAACGGAGTAGTATGACATTGTGTACACGGTAGTAGTACTGTGACGGCCGGTCATCAGTTATGTCACGTAGGACAAAATGTGATATCAACGCGAGAACGTGCATACAGAATTGGATTGTTTCCAGTAGAAAAATTAACTACAGCATGAAAAAGAGACAACTCTATGTGTGTGTGTGGTGAGTTATGTATATATGGTTGTTTGCGCCCTTACGGTCACATAATTTGGGGGAAATCCCCATGTTCCGAACATAATCTTTATGCGCTGCAGTTACTAACTTGAGAGCAGATCAACATCCACTCGCAAACCATGGAGCAGTAGCAATAAAAAAAGGTTATTTGGACATGTCTCCCTGCTCAATTGCCAATTCAAGAATTGTTGCCGCTCAATTGAAAAGTGTAAATCTACTTGTATGAATCTAAAAGAATCTTTAGCCGACAATGTTTTTTCGATCATATCGATAAGAAGGGGGGAGAGAGAGAAGGGAGGAGGAAGATAGAGATCTAGATCTTCATCCCCATGTTCCGAACATAATCTTTATGCGCTGCAATTACAAACTTGAGAGCAGATCAACATCCACTCGCAAACCATGGAGCAGTAGCAATAAAAAAAGGTTATTTGGACATGTCTCCCTGCTCAATTGCCAATTCAAGAATTGTTGCCGCTCAATTGAAAAGTGTAAATCTACTGCCGCTCAATTGTATGAATCTAAAAGAATCTTTAGCAGACAATGTTTTTCGATCATAAGAAGGAGGGAGAGAGAGAAGGGCGGAGGAAGATAGAGATCTAGATCTTCACCCGACTCATCAGGTCCTGACATGAGCCAGCCCAATCCAATAGCTGGGTTGTATCTGAGTCGGTCCCTGGTTTCTCTCGGATCGAGTTTGGGTCTAAGACTATCCCAACCCGAGATGCCCTGACGCGATCCAAGTTTTCTCATCTATTTAGTCTATTATTTGTCTAGCCTAAACATACTACCTTAAAAATTAAAGACCCCTCCACGGCCACACCAAAACGTAACAACCATTTCACTCGCTGTCGATGGCCTAACTCAGTCTCTCTCTCAAACTAAAATTGTCTCCTTTCCAAGCCTTTCATCTCCCCGATACTCTCCGTCTCTCTCTGGCCAAGGGTTTCCTCACGCATCGGCACAAAGCCATAGGCTGTCGAGCAGCGAAACTGGCCGATAGTAGCTCTCCCCACTCCTCGCACGACCGCGGCAAGCCTAGCCGGTGCGGAAGTGGCGTGCACGGAAGGGGACTGGGGAAGCGTAGGGGATGGGTGGGAACCAACGGTTGTTGACAGGCAGAGCTGGCCCAAAACTGCGTTGGAGATGAGGGGATGGCGGTGACACTCTATGGGCAGCTTCCTCCTCCTCTACTTCCCTTGGTCAACAACTGCAAGCATTACCTCTTTCTCATCAAATCAAGGTGGTTAGGGCATCGTCGGCTCGAGGTCAGGGTCAGGGTCAAGTCAGAGCATCCATGCTAGATACTCAATACAGGTCAGGTCGAGTCGAGGTGTTATCCGACCCATCTAAATCTCTAGAGGATTACAAGAAGAAGAAGACCAAAATTGTTCAGAAATGTTGTAAACCAGGCATTTAAGCTAGAATGGTGATTTGAGATTCATATAATGTCATGAAATTTTACTTTTACAATGAGTAGTGGTAGATTTGTATTTTTTTTAAAAAAATCGAGAGATGGTAATTCTCAAAATAGACAATTGAGTGGTGGCATTTTTAAAAAGAAAACGCAATTAACAAAAGAAGGTGAAAAATAACGATAAAGATAGGCATCTTTTGTTGGTGCACAGAAATCAGGAGGAGAAGCAGAAGCATGGCAGCGCGTGGCACGGAGCTGCGAGAAAGAGCTGGACTCCCACCACCACCACCACCACGACGATGTCCAAAGGGAGGGAGGCACGCATCCACCGGCCACCATCTTCACAAAAAGAAGAGAAGAAAGCGCAGCTACGAGGCTGCAATTTTTTTTTCTTCTTTTCAAGAGGAGAGAGAGGGTGCAACTGTAAATGATCATCGGCGAAAAGTAAGCGATAAAGAAATCCATGCAGGAGGCAGCCAAATCCAAACCCAAATGATCATTCCTCCCACCCAGCGGTGGGCCCGGCCTCCAATTTCAGCCCGGAATCATGAGCCCAAATGGAAACAAAATTCGAAGGGAGATGGAAACCAAAACCAAAACCACAGCTCAAAAGAGAAACCAGCGCAAACAAAGCTGCGGTACTGGTGCCCCCAGTACTTGCTGCTGGGCTTTCCCCACCGGGAGAGGCATCGCCCTTTTGACTGACGGGTGGGTCTATATTCTGCGCGTGGCGTGGCCCCGCAGGTCATTGAAGGTAGGGTGGCGCGGGTAGGGCGGAGGGTAGTGGTAGGTGACACGGTGCCCCCACATCGCAGAGCGGGGGAAATAAATCCGTCCCCATAATAATGCCCGGAGCCAAGGCATCGGAGCCAGCCAACCGCGGCCGCCACCACCACCGTCCACCCACCGCCAACGCCCAACCACAGCAGCAGCTCAGCCTCCACTGCCGCCGCCGCCGTGCTCTCCGTCGGCGAGGACGCCGATTCCATTGAGCGCGCGCGGCACCGTGAATCTCCGTTCTGTTCTGGTCTCGTCGTGCGGGCGTCACCAATGGCGACGGCGTGGGTCCGCTCGCTCAGCTGCAGGTCGTACGGCGTGGCCGACGCCGTGGTGGCGCCGTCGCCGTGCAAGAAGACCCCGCAGACGATGCCGCTGCTCCCTGTCTCGTGCGGCGCGGCGAAGGACGTGAGGGAGTCGGTGGCGTCCGCGAGGCACGCCAAGAAGCAGAGGCCGCGGCGGGAGCGGCGGAGGGAGCCTGGGCCCCGGCCCAAGAAGAAGCCGAAGCAGATGGCCGCGGCGTTCATGCAGTCCCCATTGCCGGCGGCGCCGGCGAGCTCGGCGTTCCTAACGATGGCGGAGCTGCCGGAGGGGCACTCGTCGAGGCGGGTGGTGGAGCTCATCTTCTCGTCGGGGTGGGGAGCCGCGGGCGCGGGCGCGCCGGAGCCAGCCGTGGAGGCGCTCTTCCGGGTGCACAGCGCGGCGCGGTCGGTGGCGCGGTTCGAGGAGGCCAGGGCGGCCGCCCGCGCGCACGCCGCGGCGGCTCGGTGCGGTGCCGATGGCAACGAGATGATGCGCTTCCAGTGCCGAACGGCTGCCGGCGGGGGCGCCGGTGGCGTGTTCGGCGCGGGCGTTGCCACCTGCCGCCTGGGCCCGGCCTGCTCCGCCGTGCGCACGTTCGCCGGCAGCGGCGCCGCCCACGCCAGCGCCGGCGCCGGGCCCGGCCGCAGGGCGATGCTGGTGTGCCGCGTCATCGCCGGCCGCGTCCGCCCCGCGCACGAACAGGCGCGCCACGCCTCCAACTACGACTCCGTCGACATGGGCAACGGCGAGCTCATCGTCCTCGACAGCGGAGCCGTCCTCCCCTGCTTCCTCGTCATCTACAAGGTGTAGCCATGGCCGCCACTCCAGGCTCCAGACCGCGCATTGATTAACCACCGTTAGTTGCCGTCAATCCGCCCGTACTTAACCCCTCGTTAATCACTAGCACTGATCTGTAGCCTCCCTCTTGTCTCCACCCCCTCTTCATCTTTTTGTCTCTTGTCTTGCTTTCCGGAGCGCGCGGCAGGCAGGCGCGCCAGCACGTAGTAACAGTGTGTAAAACAGTAAAAAAGCTCTCTTTTTTTGGCTTGGATGGATCTTCAAATGGTATAGAAACTTTCATCTTTCTCGCTTTCGCCTCTCGATTCAAACTAGCAAAGTACTATACTACTAAAAAAAAAAACAAGCAATGTACCCCTTCTCTTCTTCATCTTCTTCCTCTCCTCTGCCCTGCTCTGCTCTGCTCTGCTCCGCGGCGAGCAAAGCAGCAGCCGTTCAGTGTCCAGACTTCAGAGCACTCGCTGAATCACTGGCTCAGCTCAACGGGTCGTTGCAATGCAGTGCAGATAACAAAAATTGATGCAACCGCTTCGCCCTTTTCATCTCAGGGATCCTGTCGCCGTAGGTTTAAAGGGGTCTTGTCGCCGCCCCGGTGTTGGCTTCTGCTCCTGCCAATCTGCCATCGCCATGGCCGAGCTGAGCCGAGCTGAGCTGCTTGTCCGTGCTCGCTCGTCGCCGCCTTGGCATGCATGATCACATGATTAGCAGCGCAGGTAGGTAAGGCAAGGCTGTGTGCTGTGTTTGTGTCTGTGATTTTGGCGGGTAGGAGATATAAAAGGGTCTTGGCAACATCGGCAGTGGCCAAGCACAAAGCTCCCGGGCTCGTGGTCTGGCTTTCTAGAGCAAAGAAGCGTACGTACCATGTTGGATGGTAGCTAGAGCCTCTTGGACTCTTGCCTCTGTACCCTTTCTTTTGGTCTCCCTCCCTCTCCCTCTATCTATCTCTCTCCCCCCATGTTCTACTCTACTACAGGATCACTTTGCAACTCTCTCTCTCTCTGCTACATGCACAGGATCACATTGCAACTCTCTCTCTCTCGTTAATTGCAAGATCATGGGGCAGCACTATTTTAGTACTATTTCTGTTTGGTGCATGTGTTTCCATGATATTTTCGTTGAATGTGACGAGATGTGCTGATTGGTGGCAACCGCCGGGCAGGCTAGTGGCAGGTGTTAATGTGGAATAAATGTGTGAGGTAGAACTGGAAGCAGCAACGGACAGCAACTCTTGCTTGGGTGCAACGATTGTTTCCGAGTGGCGACAATGCAGCTCAAAAAAAAAAATCAGTAACAACAGCGGCAAGGCATGAGGAGTTTGAAGTAACTTCGACATGCCGGAGTGTTCGGTTTTACTACACATCAAGAGAGAGTTTTGAAAGCTTCCAAAAAATTGTTTCAAGTTGCCAAGCGTTTGGATTGACATTAAGAGTGTTCTATTGCGTGGAAGACGGAAATAGCTGATATTAAGCTGGTGTCGAGATGAGTTTAGATAGGACGGGTCAGAGTGTTCACGCTTTTACCCGACCTAATCCGACAATCTTAGCACTACGCCTTGAACTTATCCACCTCGATGCTAGGATCATATTAGGTTGTTCCATCCGGGCCGTCTCCAGTAATCTGGGGCCCTAGAGCGAAATGCATAACGGGGCCCTAAATATTTGAAAAATTCATATTTCTAATATAGCTAAGACATACTTTCACTCAATTATATAACTTCAATATGGGCTATTTCGTATAATATTTAAAAATATACCAAATATTAATGCTAAAAGACTTCGGGACACTACAACACATGGCAATGTATCTTCGGGATTCATGCCTTGATTTTTTAGAAAAGAGGGGGGCTTCTACAACACTCGGCAGATGAATAGGTGGATGGGAGAAACCCTCAACTGACGAGACGACAAAGGGCTTCTGGGATTTGGGCGATGAACAGGCGGATGGAGTCATGGACTACGGAAGTAGCAGGTTAGGCTTAATGACCGATTAGTAAATTTGGGGGCCCACCTTAATTGGGGGCCCTGTGCGGCTGCCCAGCTCGCACGCCCTTATCAACGGGCCTGGTTCCATCTCATCCTCAAGTAACTATAACTCTATAAAAGAAGGGCAAGATGTCACCATGTACCCCTGTAAGAAATGTAGGGAATAGAGGTGCATCTAATACTAGAGGGCAATATCTAGCAGTGAAGACGATAACTCACTAAGAGGAGGTAGCTATAGCATCCGTTGAGGGAGGCGCAAAGGTAGAGGCGCCCAACTGGGATGGAATAAATAGGGGGGGCAATTGACCATGGAGGCAGAGAGAAGGGATCATCAGTGGCACCCATCAAGAAGAGACATTTTTGGGAGAGGGGGAGGGAGTTGTCAAGGGAAACATTAGGACTAGAAGGGTGGTGGCATGCCTCCAAGCCTGCACATGAGGAGGAAAACGAGCTATGTGAACCATGAGATGGGGTGGGTGGGTGTGGGTTGGGAGCGATGGTTGGGCCTATGTGCATTAGCGTGTGCCATATATCTAGAGGGAATCTTATGAGAATGGAAGGACATGGACTGAGAATGGAACTAGGGTTATAAAGATGGATACATCCTCAGGCAGGGATTTGTTCAAACCCAGCCCAACATAGACTACAACATTAGATTTGATTTCTCTCACCTTTTTTTAAAAAAAGATTCAACATGTAGGTAGCCTGCCAATTGATGTCCACTTCGTTTCACTTGTTTCTAAGGGCTTTGAGATGTGGCTCTGACATAGAAAAAATCAGATGGCAAAAGTCAAAACATTTACCTTTTCTATTTAATAATGTATACATAGGAAGATAAACCAAAGAGAACATACCCGAAAAATCTTGATCTCTAATGTTTTGCATGAGACTAGAGCAAGCACATCTTTAGTACGGCGTGATCGGATTAGATATGATTGAATATCACTTGATATGTGAATTCATATTTATCGTTGGATATGGATACATATTCAAACATTGCAGATACGGATACAAACATGGATATTGTCCGATACAAGAAATGAATAGTATCGAATACGGATCATAAAAGATTGATATTATCGAATATGGTTAGGAACAGATATTAATATTATGCAGATCGTATGTAAAAAATGCACATTTGAATAACATCGATATATATGATATGCTCAATTAGGTGTTTCCGATGTAGAGTAGTGTCACATGCATGTCAATTGGATAGTATTAATTGAATATCCATCGGATACTATATATCCATTTTTTTTTATATATTATCAGTTATTATCCGTATCCATATCCACAAAAAACTAGATATCCACATAATCACTATCCGATCGATCCGATCAGTCGAAAAATATCTATACCATTTTCACCCCAAATCTCAAGTCGTTGACTCCTGAAGCTGTACATGGTTTTTTTTTCACACAAGGTACGACCGTACAAGATGCATTACCCACAGTAGACATTCCTGGTCTACATACTATTGGCGATTCTTCGGCGAGAAATACCAATCAGTAGACGGGAACATACTTCCCCTTTGCATCGCCTAGCTAAGTTGCCATGCAGTACTGAATTGCATTTCATCATTGTTGGATCATGATCATGGATGAACGCAGGAACAAAGGTTGGTGCCACTCCCATCAGCGGCGCATCTGGCTGACAGTACGACCCAGCTCCCTCCCTACCTCCTGGATCTTGCACGTACGGCCGCAGGGAGCCGAGTTATTGGCATGTTATTACGATGTCTCTTGCCGAGGCACCTTAACGAGGAGCGAGCTTGAGCTGAGCACTCGGGCCAGCTCACTGTGGCCAACACTTGGCCGCATCACTGGACCACCCCCTCCCCTCCCCTCCCCACACCACACTACCTCTCTCCCTGCCTGTACGTATGAATCATTGGGATTTGGGAGGCACAGGCACCAGCAGATAGGAACCGGAGTAGATAGACTGATAGATAGTGGATGGATGGATGGATGCATGGAGATGGACAGCCATATAGTATATGTGATGCTGTTCCATCGGTTCTTCCTGCATCGGTTTTCGGGTGCTGAATCAATTACCAATTGTGCTTGTTTGTCCTAAGGAGAATTTTGTATATGTTCTGAATTTTGCAGTGAGAAAACTTCAATCCTCTTTGGAAATGGGGCTTGCAGAGCTGCCATGAATACTGAATGAGTGGCCCAGTAGTAGCTTCAGTGCCTGTGTGTGTGTGTATGTATGTATGTATGTATCTCTCTCTCTCTCGCAGAATTCAGTCAAGAAGACCGGCTCGATCCATCCAAGCAGCAAGCCTCATCATCACATTTACTCCTAGCTCTCTCCCATCTGATTGTGCTTGTGCCACACAACATGTTGTGTTCTCTTCCTCCAGATGACTAGATCACCCCGTGCATGATCGATCTTGCTTAACTCTTGGGGGCACTATTAATACCTACAGCGTTAACCTGTCCTTCAAAGACTGAAACGACACTATGCTGGCTCACTTCTGCACGTCGTCAATTCGTCATGTACATGCGTAAATGGTGAAGCAGAAGCAGTAATAGGCGAGAACCTCTCCATGGATATCTGGAGCCCACGCCAATTAATTATTCCCCCATCATCTTGCATCGCCACTGTGCATGCTACACGAGCTGCAGGCAGCAAAGCATCTCCAATAGACGCTCTATAATATTGGCGCAGACATAGAGAGGTTGTTGGAGTGAGTAAATCTTTTGAAATGTAGTATAAATTGTGAAGGAATTTTAGAAGAATGGGTAAAGAGTACGCTGATAGTATTTTAGAGAAGTGATACAGAGAGGTGGTTGGTGATGCTCGGCCTTGTATGTACGATCATATTATACATGGGTATAAACTTGCCTGTCTTCTCTTCAACACGCAACAGTGCAGGAGTACGTATACTCATCAAGTAAGGAGGTCTATGCTTCTGCTTTGACTAGATTGGTCTTAGCATGCAGCTGCAGCTCTCCTTGACTGGCAGCTCTGATGAACCGAAGCGACGATCATGGAGAGAGAGAGAGAGATGCATGCATGTTCCTCTGACTGCAGGAGTAAATCTGGGCATGATGCAGGGGTGTGCGTGAGCGCGAGAGCACTCGCCTTTGCCGCCGACCATGGCCTCCCTTTATGGCTCTACTAGATGGCCAGCCATAAAAGCTACTACCACATCAGGGCTCAGGCCATCATGATCGTCCATCCATGGCATTCGGCGGCACACGCGGTGCCACTGAACAACTAGGGATCGAGATGCCAGAGTGCCTGGTTCGACTGGGCTTCAAGAAAGCCAGAGCTTTTGGTCCATCTTAGCTTGTGTAATTCAGTAATTGTGTAGGCGTTTGATTTGGCTAGGTTTCGAGAAGAGGCCAGAATTAAGCTGTTCCAAACGGCGATGCCCGCTTTTGCATTTATCAGCTCACCCATTACCATAGCCATCAGGAAGTTTGATCAGCTGCGGCTTGGATTCTTGGGGTCTTTTAAAATTTATATTGGGAATATTGATGGTGAGCATAGCGGCAGTAGCTCGTTTTTCCCCCCTAAGGTCACTTGACCTGGCTGTTTCGCCATGAACCCAACCATGATATTCTGAACTTGTGCGTGCAGTGTAATAATAAAAGAACTAGATGCATAATAAATAGATTTTACTTGTGCGTGCAGTGTAATAATAAAAGAACTAGATGCATAATAAATTTTACTTGTCGTCTCAGTAGATGCATTACTCCGTGGAGCTGGACTTTGATCTGATATCTCGTGAGTCACTGGCCTTACGACCCATTCTGTACTTCCACATGGCCTCTTGCTCATCAATATCAATATTCAATACCAAGATAATCAAGCGACCCACAGAGGAGAACCAAGGCCTTTAGTTTCTGGGTTGTGAAATTTGGAGTGGCAAATTATGTTAATGCCCTGGAAAGGACAGCAAATTTTGGGACCATCATGGCCGATACAGTAACACTTCTGCCCAGGTCTAAATGATTGTGGCTGTTACAGACAGTGTTTCATTTGACCCACAGGGGAGATCAGATGCCAATCACCTGATAACTGTTGCTGAGGTTGATACAGTAAACAATAGAGAGAAGTTATTTGCCCCGTGGAGACTATATTCTCACTCATTCTCAAGATATAATTCAAGACCCCAAAAATACTAGCTTCCTACCAGAATAGAATCGCCAAACCTCCAGTGACCTCAGATTTAAGGCCTGAAAAAGGTCAGATTCTGAGATTTAACAATATAACACGATGACTATACCTTCATCTAAACTCAAATAAAGATGACAGAGCCCCAATCCTAACAGGCCTCAACCCTTCCAGGTTCCAAGAGATATAAAGGAAAAGCGATGAAAAGAATCACCCCGATTGCAGTGACTAGTAACTAGTAAGAAAGCAAGGTTGAAGCTAGGCTTAAAACACATGAAAATTCACATGGTTTGAAGCAGATTTCACGTTTCGAATTGTCCATCGCAACTTCTTGATGGCATTCTTGTATGGAATTAAGATGTTGCTGATCAGTCCCTTGTAGTGGAACTATGCTTCGGTGGCCTTCCTCGAGTTGATGTTGAGCCTTTATACCCACATGTTTTCCTAGATCGAGTCTTCCTGAGATCATAACCTACAGCATGCAAATCAGCACATATCTCGTGCTGCGACAGAGAAACAAGTCCAGGCATTATCTCCCTCTGGAAATTTCTCAATCCTCTTCCTCTCCGCAGCTTGATCCCACAAGAGGGTCCATCCTTATCGGGTGGTATCACAAGGATTGATGCCCCGTCATCTCTGATCTCTTCTAGATTCAATGTCATCTCCTCATAAGAGTTCAACGAACACTGAGGCTCATTATTTCCATACTGAGCTGCTATTTCATTTTTCCTTCCTGGGCAATTTGTGGTGCATGCAGAATTATCCGAGAAAATGGAAAGAAGAGTTTTGGCTGCAATCAAAGCCATTTTGTCACCTTCTGTTTCAGATAGAAGCATGCCAAAAGTTCCCCCAGAATTGGATGTTTCATCATGCGATACTCCCAGCCTTGGACAGACAAAGTTAGCAACTTGAGGAGTTTCTGGAACCAATATTTTGCCGTTCACAGTTTCAGAATTTATTTTGAGCGGTATAGTTTCAGAATTTGGAGACTGGTCATTGTTGATTTCATCATTCGTAGAGATTGGTAGAGGCATATTATTGCCATCCTGCTGCCCTAGCATATGATGGTATCCAACAATTGGGTGTTCCCTGAGAGTTTCAGCTTGAAGGCTATTTTTATCTGAGAAAGAATGATTGGATACAGTTCCTTCACTTTCATCGTTGTTCAGAAATTTGTCTGTGCAATTACTGGTTATTGTTGATGGCATTTCAATGCTTCCAATTGACACATTTAGGTCAATGAGGCCCTTCCCTTGAACTGAGCATGCAGCACCTACCTCCGTTGAATTGTCTGCAGCACAGCTGGGTGCTGTGAACCGGATGGAAGATTCTTTCAATGGTTCAATATTAGAGCCACAATCTTTTGAGAAAACTTTGCAAGAGGTGCTCCAAAAATCTCCATGATGTGATGAGGAAGAAGGAATTAAAGGGGAACATATTTCTTCAGAAGGGGTATGTAAAACATTAATACTTTCTTGTAGAGGAACATTTAAGTCAATCAATGAATGTCTTGATTCAGTATTATCTGGTTTGCTAGGGAATTGGCAATCTAGAGTATCGCTAGATCCAACTGAACCTGAAAATGCATAATTCAAACAGTCATGCAAACACTCCGTGGCAAAGTAATCCTGGTGGATTATCATTGAGGTTGCAATGAACAAAACATCATATAGGCACAGACTACACAGAAAATAAAAGCACGAAAGTTCCAACAATCTCATCACGTTCATACTTTAGTTAAGAACTAAATGCAAAAATCATTAATGATGCCACAGTGAGAAGAATCTGTAAGGTTTGGAGCTCTCACATGAATAACAGGTCAAAAGTTAGGACAAAAATACATCCAGACTTCATAGGTAGAATAAAACAACTAATATCTAATCACTATTCATGGCTGTCCCTAAACTAAATTTCATATATGCAATACAGCTTTCTTAGAGAAGGCAGGAATTATTAACTTCACGTGCAGTTATGATTTTTCATGAGTATTTCATGGCACCATGATCATTGGTTCTCCTAAAAAAATGAAACTATGTCAAGCAAAGACATTTTCAGTCCATTGCAATTGAAATAAGGGAAACTTCTGTTTATGCCACTAGAAAGTTGTGCAATATCACATTTGTCATCTAATGTTTTGTATACTGTTTTTGCCACTATTATGTCATGTTTCCTTTTGTTTTAGCCACTCAAAAATGAAATGTAATATTGCACAGAAGTGGTAAAAAACTAAAAACAATATAAGTGATTATACAATGGCAAATGTGATATTGCACAACTTTCTAGTGGCATAAACAAAATTTTACCTTGAAATAATGTAACCGTGAAGTTCAAAATAAACACCAACATAACAGTGGCATCCTCTTTGTTGTGATGGCATTTTGGATTGTAATTATTTTCCATTAGTGGTTCAACCAACAAGAGCATTTTATGTATTGATTGGTAACAAAATTGCATTCAAACATTGCTTTTGAAAACTATGAATCATTTAATCATATTAAAGTAAACAATCGAAAGCATACAAAGATGCAAGATTTGCGAATTATAGAGAAGGGAAGGGTGAAATGTTCTAGAACTCACTTGGGCTTACAAGAGAAGCATTTCGTTCCCGGCACAACTGACCAGACTCTGCAAACAGGTAATTATCTGGCAAAACACAGGAGGAACCATCCTGAGACCTACCATTACTAGTGGGAAGTCCCTGCACAACTGACCAGACTCTGCAAACAGGTAATTATCTGGCAAAACGCAGGAGGAACCATCCTGAGACCTACCATTACTGGTGGGAAGGTTGCCAAACCCAGATGAACAAACAATCTCCACCGCAACATCGGACGTGGCGGGCTGCTCCAAATCAATTACATGGCAATAACGGTGTTTCTCCCACACACCAATATCAGGTTTTCTCTGGATTAAACTCTTGGCATCCATATTCTGCTCCCCAACATCGGGCTGCCTTTTGCGCTTATTGGAACTGCCAGGAACAATTGGATTGCTTCTCCCATCCAAATTCATCTGAGACACCAAAAACTTGATTTAGTAAGTGAAATTTGAACCAAATTGGATTTATACCCCCTTCTCGGATGTTTCCCTCACCATCATATGCTCGTGAGCCGAATGCTTCCAGAAGGATCCGTTTGGTGCATTTGTCTGTGCCCAGTACAACTTAGGCAAGTCCATCTACAACACCCACACAAACGAAACACGTCACATCGCCGCATAATAACTAGCATACTAACATCACGGACAACAGTCCATCTACGAACAAGAACTAATCACGACTAATCAAGCCCCTTTCCCGTCCTCTGCGCTCCCTCCCCCTCCCCCAAAATCAATCATAATAACCTTAAATTGACTATGGACAAGAAATCAAACGATTGGATTAAAAATGGTTGTTCTTGGCGGAGCATTACCCGCCAGAGTTCCTCCGGTGCGGCAGGCTCCGGCGACGGTGGACGGCAGTTGAGATCCAAATCCACCAAAGCAGCCATCTTTATTGCGCCAAACCAGAGGAAAAAACTAATCCAACTGAATTCAGATTGAAAGAAATCAATTTCATCAGAACACATGGAGTACACAAAATCAATAACAACCATGGAACATACAAGAAAACTTACATCGAAGAAACAAGCGAGGAACAACCAATCCGGCTCGTCAATAGCCTCCTTTCTGCATGCTGCCCTTCTCTGTCTCCCGGGCCTAATCACATCTCCCCTCCTCGGACTGGGATCTTTTTTATTCTTTTGATCTTGGTATGGACTGCGGCGGGTGCTGATGCTGATGCTGGACTGGGTCGAGGGCTGCTGTCTGTGGTGTCAGGAGCTCCCTCTGCTCATGTCTTTCTTTCTTTCTCCCCAATTTCTTTTTTTCACTCCGTATTTTTATCTTGACCCCCTTTTTTATTTTTATCCTGGCCCTCTTTCTATTTTTTTCCTCCTTTTATGGCTTAAACTGGTGTACTTGGTTTACTGCTCTACAGACTGAGAGTTGGAGATAGGGATGGGATTCGTCTTTCTTAACCCTCGTATTCTGATCTCTTCCTCCGTGGGCTCCTATGTTGCTATGTATTTTGTTGAACAAATTCATCGGTTTTTATCAGTTTATCAGGACATGCTCAATAAATTCTAACTTATAGTGCTCTGAGATTATAGCAAATAAAATAGTAGAAAAATGTAGATTGTTTTTTAGAATTAACGTATAATGAACGGTAGAGATATTTTCTTTTATTTCTACGATTAACATAAGAATTTTTAGTACTTTCCGATTAATGTGAATATTTTAAGATTTTAGGATTAATGTGGTGGCTCTGTTTTCTTCTGTTTTATATATAGAATAGATTGATAAATAGATAGATCTTCATTTATTATATTTATTTTATATTGATACCAATGCAACCAAACAACTTTTTTTTTGGATAGGGTTATTTGTCTATGTATGGGGTGGCCGAGTCTTTTGTGACGACTAGTATAAGGAGTATTTTATTTCTAAATAAATATAGATCTATGCTGCGTGTGTAACAGGTGATGGCTTGACCCCTAAACACGCCGTAGGGGCCTTGTTTATATAGTGCTGAGCAAACCGACCTACCGAGGGAATATCGGGCCGGGCTAACTACGAGTACGTAACGAACTCAACGTGCCAAATATATCCCGAGGCAGATAAGGCATACTCCTAGTCTTGGGGATCACGACTCCTAATCCAATCCGGGAAACCAACGTCCGGGTCTTCACGTAGCCGTGCAGGACTCTTGTTCGAGTAGGACTCGAACAGGGATCCTAGGCCGTTACGCACCGTGCCAGCCAGAAGGCTGATCGGCAGGATGCATATGGGCCCGATAGAACCTTCCAGGGAGCTGGGCCCTGGTAGGCTGTTCGATTGGGCCGTCAGGGAGTGGGCCATGGCAATGGGCCGTAATTTTATCCCCGACAATATACATCCATGCTGCGTGTATAAAATACAATTGTCGATAGACAGTAATACAAATATATACTACTCAGAAGAACGAGGTTTACTCAATGTACACGGCGGCTAATTTCTCAACAGGGGAGGAGCATAAATCTATGCTACGCAGTACAAAAAACGGTGGTAGAACAATATTATTACCTATACAGGGGCGGATATATCACTGGGTCTAGCGGACTCCAGCCCTTCCTACCCTTATTATGGCAATGAAGCCCCTCTTAGACCCACCTACTATTTTTAGGGTATGAAAGAGAAGAAGATAGGTCTAAAGGTAGAAGATAACCCTGTTAGATCCTTCTACTATTTTGTTCTGAGTCCGCCCCTGTACCTATTCTACTATATACTACATAGCGCCGGAGTCTTTTGTACTGCCCAGTTGTTAAAAAACAGTTGGTAATTAGTTTCATTATTATCTGCGGCCAGCTGTTTCTTGGCTTGGATTTGCGGCTCCAATCAGTGATGGCTACGCTGCTGGGGATGGTAGAAGATCCACACGGCAAACACAGCACTTAGAACAAAAGAAAAGGTGGGAGAATAATAAAGCGACAGGGACAGGAAAGGCTGTCATGAGGGGGGGGGAAGAGCACTGTTACTATCTCAAGTTCATGGCGCTGCTGACTCCAATCTTTTGCCCCCAACCCCAGAAAAAAGGCCCTCCATCTTGGTCTCCTTGATGATCCTCTCCCTGCTTGCTCTGAGGCTCGCACAGCATATTTGCTAGAATTAATAAACCGAACATAGTACTTTATATTCGATTCGATGGAAGATATCTCTTCATCCACCTTGTATTTCAGAGACTATAAAAATGATTTAGTACTCCCTTTATCAACGAATCAGATAGATTACGGAATGGTTGTTTACATATTCTCCTGCTCCATACTCCACAGTCCACACCACTGAATATTTTATCGTGTGTTGAATCCGGTATTCGGTTGCCATTCATCCATCTCTGTGGTCTATCGAACGATTCCAAGGTTGCAATATTCAAATGCCTAGTTGTGTTCAGAAGGCCAGTCATTGTTGGCCCTAACCCAGTAGCCAATGTGCTAGAAGGATACCAATTCAACCGAGACCTATGTGTTGTCGATCCCACGTTGAATCCTATGCGTTATTTGGTATAGGTTCGTTCCATTTCATCCGAGACCAGGCGACTAGGCGAGGTCAATTGTAGAATACTACCACTACTTTTTATCACAAAAGGGGAAAAAAATTAAAATTATCTACTATTTAATGAACGGTTTGACAGTGATCTTCCACCTATGATCGCCACTAATGTTACTTTCGCCCTAAGTAGGGTTTTGCATCTATCAAACTCTTATAGTCATATAATTGTAACACTTTCTATATTTATATTTGCTAAAAATTTATTACCATGAACAACCACGAGTTTACAAAGAAATAAAAAACTTTCTACCGAGTGGTGAATTATGTCTACTATTAAGAAAGGCTTCATTCGATGATAAATCATAAATGACGAATCTGTCTCGCAAGGTTTAACTTATTTGGTTTTTTATGGAAACCTCAATTTACGGGAGCGTCTATCACTCGGACGTCCGACGTATGGCCCTCAGACGCCTTGCCACCTTGGAATAATGCTCCACCAAATTCATTTGGTTTATCAGTCTGGGTCAACCTCCGACCCAACCCGGCCCATCTCTACCATTACACTTCAATCAGATGACACTTCATAATGCAACCTTCACTAGAAACCCTAGCTAGCACCCTAGCGCTACAACCTCCTCGTTCTTTTCCACCGCCCAACACTAGTTCCCCATCTCTCTCATCTGATCCAAGTGCCGCCCACACTCTTCCCCTCTATCTCTCCAAAGGCTCCACCGGTTTATCCAACCCGCTGATCTCACCCACGACGGCATTGGTCGTTGCTCTTGGCTTCCTCCCCTTGAAAGCAGCGGTGGCGGCTCTCTCATCCAACTCCCCTATATATGGCATCGGCGACAGTGGTCGCCGATGTTAGATGGCGACGGCGTTTCTCCTCTCAAACCTCATCGGTCAGTTTCTTGACTTCTCCTTACATCTCGGATCCGGGGCAAGTCAAGACAGATCGGGTCCAAAGCGGAGCTGAAGGATCGAGATGTAGCCTAGAGGGGGTGAATAGGCTTTACAAAATTTTACAGCTAAAACAATGCAGCGGAACAGACAATATCGGATGTTCCGATGTCAGTATCGGATAGTCCGATATGAATCAGACTATCTGATCTAGAATCTGAACGTCCGATCTTGCTGGAGGAATGGGAAACGCATTAGAGAGATAAAACAGTAAATCCTGCACCAAATAGGGTTAGATAGCAAGCCAAAAGTAATGATCAAAAGAGATCCACAAACACAAGGAGACTCGAAGTAGTTGTACCCGAAGACCGAAACTATCCGATGGATGCTCCGATTGACCCCTCTCTGTCTCTAGTCGAGAAAATATCGGAACATTCCGATATTGGTCCGGAACATTCCGATCTGAACAGGAACCATCCGATACACAGTTCGATTGACCCCTCTCTGTCGCAAATCACAAAAATATCGGAATATTCCGATGTCTGTCTGGAACATTCCGATACATACCGAAACTATCCGATGGATGCTCCGATTGACCCCTCTCTGTCTCTAGTCGAGAAAATATCGGAACATTCCGATATTGGTCCGGAACATTCCGATCTGAACAGGAACCATCCGATACACAGTCCGATTGACCCCTCTCTGTCGCAAATCACAAAAATATTGGAATATTCCGATGTCTGTCCGAAACATTAATTCCGATACATACCGAAACTATCCAATGGATGCTCCGATTGACCCCTCTCTATCTCCAGTTACAAAATTATCGCAACATTCCGATGTCGGTGCGGAACATTCCGATACGTACAGGAAAAATCCGATCCTTGTTCCGATCGACCCCTCTCTGTCTCGATTGCAAAAATTATCGGAACATTCCAATGTTAGTCTGGAATATTCCGATATGGATTGGAACTTTTCGTTGCTTGTTCCGATCGACCTCTCTCTGTCTCACTGCGAAAATATCGGAACATTCCGATGTTAATATCGGAACATCCGGTGTCTGTCAACAGTAACGGCTAGTTTTGACTGCGTGGGTATTTATTCCCCTCCTCCACTGATGCGCACTAGGTCGGCCCGAGGTGCCTCTCTTTTACGCTTAGGTTTTGTTGTGTTTGGTAGACCCCTTGTGTGTCCCTCCCCGAGATTGCGCGTGTCGACTAGACCGCCCGATACGGGAAACAGAACCTCACCCTTTTCATGAGTTGATTTAAAAGTTATCATCTTGTTCTTGCTTGTTCTCGGTTGCAGCAGGTTCAAGGATCGATCGGGTTTCGACTTGGTTGATCGGTTCAGCGAGGTGACGTTGTGATTGCTTGGTTGCTGATCTTGTGGTTAGTAGCCGATCCATCTACTTCGTTGTACACCAAACCGACGTATCGTTCCTCACCAGAAGATCGGGCCGACCAAGCAATCACAACGTCACCTCGCTGAACCGATCAACCAAGTCGAAACCCGATCGATCCTTGAACCTGCTGCAACCGAGAACAAGCAAGAACAAGATGATAACTTTTAAATCAACTCATGAAAAGGGTGAGGTTCTGTTTCCCGTATCGGGCGGTCTAGTCGACACGCGCAATCTCGGGGAGGGACACACAAGGGGTCTACCAAACACAACAAAACCTAAGCGTAAAAGAGAGGCAGATCGGGCCGACCTAGTGCGCATCAGTGGAGGAGGGGAATAAATACCCACGCAGTCAAAACTAGCCGTTACTGTTGACAGACACCGGATGTTCCGATATTAACATCGGAATGTTCCGATATTTTCGCAGTGAGACAGAGAGAGGTCGATCGGAACAAGCAACGAAAAGTTCCAATCCATATCGGAATATTCCAGACTAACATTGGAATGTTCCGATAATTTTTGCAATCGAGACAGAGAGGGGTCGATCGGAACAAGGATCGGATTTTTCCTGTACGTATCGGAATGTTCCGCACCGACATCGGAATGTTGCGATAATTTTGTAACTGGAGATAGAGAGGGGTCAATCGGAGCATCCATTGGATAGTTTCGGTATGTATCGGAATTAATGTTTCGGACAGACATCGGAATATTCCAATATTTTTGTGATTTGCGACAGAGAGGGGTCAATCGGACTGTGTATCGGATGGTTCCTGTTCAGATCGGAATGTTCCGGACCAATATCGGAATGTTCCGATATTTTTCTTGACTGGAGACAGAGAGGGGTCAATCGGAAGGTTCCGGACTATATCGGATAGTCCGATATGTTTTTAAGGCAAACACCCTCAAAGTGATTTGGTGGAAAGAGTGTGTTAAGGATCTTCGACCAAGAGCACTTACAACTACTAAAAAATGGCTTTCCATCGCATCCCTCTTAATAGTACGGCGTGTCCTTAAACTCAATTCAAAAAGAAAATATTTACATTTTTGAATAAAACGTCTTCTCCTTTAATCTTTATGGTCTCCACGAGTCCTCCACATTCATTTTCTAATTTAAAACTGTCCAACACTAAATGAACTTGATTAGATCTTTAAGATGCTTGTCATCTATCACCAAAACTTACAAGGGGCCTAGATGCACTTTCAGGAGCAGGCAAATGGGATTGCTGATGTTAATGAGGACGGATCGAATTAAGGCGATACATAATTGTAACATACCCAAAATTCACCCAATTTTAGGATAAATATTTTTCACAAAGATCATTTTTTAGCCCCTAGAAACCTCCCCTAATTTTCTGAGAATTTTCCAAAACAATACCCATTTTATTCCATTAAAGAAATCTCTTCTTTTATTTATCCAAAGATATTCATCCCATAAAATATCAACTTTTATTTCACCATTAGGTTCTCCTCATTTTTCTAGATTTTTAGAGACCAATTTCAAATTTTTCTGAACTTCCTACAATTTCCTATGAATTTCCAAAGCCCAAATCTATTTTCTGGAAATTCAATTAATCCTTTCCCTTTTTGGAAATTCCTAAGTACGCTTTCCATTTCGGGAATACGACTTCGGCGTGTCTTCCTCTCCTCCTTCCCGGTGCAGTAAGTGGCACTCAACGGCCTAGATTTCTTTTGCCAGATCGGACGCCTCAGATGTTGCCACGTCATCACAGTATACCGCTTCGGTTTACAAAATCCGACGGCGCCCACTGTTTTTCGCCCCAGATCCAACGGCGCCCGTTGTTTCTTCTTCTCCACCGGCGCCGCCTCCTGAAACCACCAGCGCCGCCGCCTCCGCCGCGCCACCCACCGGAAATACACGCCGCCGTCGACTCCGATCCTTCCAGGCCACGTCACCGCCCTATCCGGGATCACCACGTCGCCACGAAGCTTATCTATCACGTCACCACCCACAGATCGCCTCGGACCGCCACCAATTTCTCGCCAGAGTTCGCCGTCGCCCACGGAATTTTCCTCCTCACCGCCGCGTACCCCTCCGCCTATAAATAGACCACCCGACGCCTTTCCAGGCTCAAGCCACCTCTTCTCCACCACCCTTTCTTCCCCGGTGATCACCGGAGCGCCGCCGCCAACGATTCCCTCGGCCGCTGCCGTGCTGCTCTCGCCGTGCCGCCATCCCCGGCCACCTCAAGCTACACCGCCGCCTCCGAAAACTCCCCCTCGCCTCCAATTGCCTTTGCCGGCCACCACTTCGCCGCCGACGACCGCCCCCGCCGCTGGTGAGCTCACCCCGTCACGCCCCTCTTTCCCCTTTTTCTCTCTCACTGACATACGGGCCCCGCAGCCCGCATGTCAGCACCAGTGTTGTGCGCTGCCCACACAGCTTCCTCTCCTAATGGGCCGGCCTAGTTCCGGCCGATTAATCCTTTTTCATTTTACTTTTTCTTTTCTTTTCCAGATATAGCCTCCCAATTTTATTTAAATACCAAATCCCTTCCAAAAATTCTGCCAAAATTTCCAGAAATCCATTATTCATCCTAGTATTTTATAAAAATATAAAATACCCCCTTTTCAGTTTAAAAATTCTAAAATAAAATGTTTTCCTTCTCTTTTGGAAAATGCTTTTCAAATTTATTTCCATTTTCCAAAAATCCCAAAAATTTCAAATAAAAGTATTTCATCCTAATATTTCCTTTAAAAATATATTTTCAAGATTTTCACCTTATATCTTCAACAATTTCCATCTCGGAACTTTGATAACTCAGTTGTCGTCGACCCCGATCTCTGGAAATTTGTTGATCCATACCTATCCCACGTACACATGCATAAATTCTTGCGATCCGGAGACTTACCAAAATAATGCCAAAATTAACCTTCCATCCGGAGTAATGCCAAAATCCCCATCACCATTTTCTTTTTACAATTTTTTTTGAAGATTTCCTAAATCATACAAACCATCACCATCCTAGTTAACCCTAACATTTTTCTTTAAAAACCTTTTAAAAATGATTTCATCCATCCTGCATTTCTTTTTTCCTTTTTTTTATTATTAATTTCCCTTTCTTTTTCCTTTTTCCCAACGTGTAGAAAACGAATACATTGCCCCCGGATCAGCCGAACAGGATTATCAGGGCAATAGCGCAGATATAGAAGATCTAGCCAAACCAGGCAGGTTTCCTGTTCCCTAATATTATATTTTGCATTTATTTTCTAGTTAATTTATTTTTTGTCCAATTGATTTAAAAATATTTATGTTTGCACATAGACATAATCCCATTTAGATTTTAGCCTCCCTATTAAGTCATAGGAAAACCCTAGGAATATAATCTAGCCAAAATAATGGCAATGTCTCATATAAGCTTATAGGATCATGGTTGTTGCATTTTTGATCTAATCTTTGGTTAAGTTGGAAAGAGTTGAGTTGTTGAGGTTTTGGTCGTGTTAAGGTTGGAGTATTGTTGGAAGTTTAGCATGAACAAATGGTGGGAATGTGAGACGCATGGTGGGTCGCTCTAAAAACGGTCTAGAGGACACTTGTTTGGGGCCGGTGGTTGGTTTGTTCATTGCTCATAACTGAATTAAGTCATGATAGAAAAGATACAAATTTCCGCCCAAGCCGTATTACTGATCATTTTACGGGTAAAACTGGACAGATTCTACAGAGTCGTTAAATACAAATCATCGATGGACCATACTTCTGGGATATGAGGTTGTATCGCAGGGGTGATGCGTATTCTAAATATTGACATAAATCAGATTAGAGGTGTGGTTGAAGGTTGTGGTTGGTCTGATCTTGAGTCGGTATTTAAAGTCTGGTTTTTATCAAAAATCTCTTTTAAAAATGTTTTAGAAAAGAATTGGCAAAATATAGGATTTTCTAAAAACTATTGAAAAATATGCATTAAGCCTATTATTTAAATATCCCTGTCATTTTCTGTTAAAACCCATGCATATAGTTATTAGGTATGCATATGGAAACCTGTTAAGACGTAAGTGCTTACCCGTTCTTTTTCGGGCTACCCATCTTTTGGGTAGGTTTTTTCTTTTCAGCAGAAGACTTTTCTTTTCAAGACCTGGAAGATTTTGCTGCAGATTTTTAGTTATCCTACGCTCGAGCCATGCCTTGGTCTTGAAGTGTAAATTTTGGAGGTGTATTTAAAATGTTAAGCCATTTTGTAAAATAACTCTAGTTATGAAATAAAGTTTGGTTGTTTATGCTATTTTCAAATGCAACTGAAATCCTAGACAGTTGTATTTTCGGGGATCTCCCATGGTCCCCACAATAATTTAACCCTATCCATTTCGTCGTAAGCTACTTGTGTTGGAGGAAAGAAAATAAAAGAGGGATTTTCCTAAATACCTACTCCGAGTTGGAGTACCTCCTCTCCTTAAGACAGTAAAATACACCCCCTGGAAGCAAGGTAAAATACATCGCGACTAGACATGGACAGGAATAAGGCATGTATATGTATATGTACTAGCCGCGCAGGCGCGCCCGAGGACGGGAAAAGCGGGCCAACGCGCAGGCTCGCCGCTGGCGCGCGGGGAGAGGCTACAGCGTGAAAGAGGATCCTAAGGCCTAGAGGGGGGGTGAATAGGCAATTTTTAAACTTTTTCGATTGTTTGTTGATTAAACATCAAGTTAATGGTGACCCAATCCTAGTTTCAATCGATACGCAAGCGGAAGCGATAAACAAGTAAATACGCAACTAAGACATGGCATCACAATACAGCACAAGCAATGCAACGGTAGTAAGTGCGGAAAGTAAATAAGAGAGAGCGACACGGAATTTGTTTCACCGAAGTTCGGAGCCGCAACTCCTACTCTCCGTTGAGGCTACCCCTTGCGCACAAGGACCGGCTCGCTCTCGAGCCTAACGCCTCACTTACTCCCGGTAGTCGTTCCGCCACTCCGGCGAGGTGGACTCCGTCACCCGTACACCGACTCGAGAGTAGCCACACGCCAAGGCCTACTCCCAAGCCCACGCCTCCACGAAGGATGCCGTCTTCAAAAGTAACAAGCCCGAAACGCCCCGATCATGCCGGATCGAAGGACTTCAATGAAGCTCGGTATTGGGGAACGATGATTTGTGGCTTTGGAAGATTTGTGGGTGGAGGAATGGCTCTAGAACACCTAATTGATGAGCTATGAATGTGGTAGGTGAAGGGGAGCAGCAAACCTCAAAGTAGCCAGCCACTAGGTAGGTATTTATAGCCCCTAGAACAAAACTAGCCGTTGCCCCTCGGAAGAGGACAAAATAACTAGCCGTTAGCCTCTATCGGACGCCGTCCGACGGGCATCGGACGCCGTCCGCCAGCGGCTACTGCTCACAAAAACTAGGCTTATCGGACGCCGTCCG
>SPJY01020215.1:1696282-1747877 GCA_005191435.1 Raddia distichophylla | reverse complement strand
ACCGGAGAACCTGGCTCTGATACCACTTGAAAGAGGATCCTAAGGCCTAGAGGGGGGTGAATAGGCAATTTTAAATTCTTTTTGATTATTTTTAATTAATCATCATATTAAGAATGACTCAATCCTAGTTGCAATTGTCAAGTAAGCGGAAGCAATAAACAAGATACTAGGCAACTAAGTCATGGCATCACAAATTAGCACAAGCGAATGCAACGGAAGTAAATGCGGAAAGTAAATGCTAGAGTGACACGGTGTTTGTTTGACCGAAGTTCGGAGCCGCAACTCCTACTCTCCGTTGAGGCTACCCCTTGCGCACAAGGACCGGCTCGCTCCCGAGCCTAACGCCTCACTTACTCCCCGGTAGTCGTTCCGCCACTCCGGCGAGGTGGACTCCGTCACCCGTACACCGACTCGAGAGTAGCCACACGCCAAGGCCTACTCCCAAGCCCACGCCTCCACGAAGGATGCCGTCTTCAAAAGTAACAAGCCCGAAACGCCCCGATCATGCCGGATCGAAGGACTTCAATGAAGCTCGGTGTTGGGGATGATTGATTTGTGGCTTTGGATGATTGGAGAGTGGAGGAATGGCTCTAGAACACCTAATTGATGAGCTATGAATGTGGTAGGTGAAATGGAGCAGCAAACCTCAAAGTAGCCAGCCATTAGGTAGGTATTTATAGCCCCTATAGCAAAACTAGCCGTTGCCCCTCGGAAGAGGACAAACTAACTAGCCGTTAGCCTCTACCGGACGCCGTCCGACGGGCACTGGACGCCGTCCGACAGCGGCGACTGCTCATTAAAAACAGCTGATCGGACGCCGTCCGGTCCCCACCGGACGCCGTCCGACAGCAAGGGAAAACTTACCTGCCAAGCCATCGGACGCTCGCCACCTTCGCTCAGACGCCGTCCGACAGTGACCATTGCAAATGGTTTTGGCTGGTCGGACGCTGTCCGGCTGCGCCCAGACGCCGTCCGACAGAGGGTGTTTTCGTGAGAAAAGGCTTGAGTGTGTGTGGGAGAGTTTAGGGTATATCTTTTCTCTCTAGATGTCTCACAAAGGAATATTTGGGTATTTTTAGAAGAGGTGGACTACGGAAACCGATTTTCGAGAGGTCGCAAAGATCCGGCATAGTCCAAGTGATTCAAACCCCTTTTGAAATCCGACGAAAAACAGAAAATAAATCCTAACTACTCCTAATCTATACGTGACCTCTTCTTTCGCCCGATCACGCACTTGAAACCTCGGAGCAGCTCACAAAATCGTCGAAGCTTCCAATTAGGGTTAGACGAAAAGCCGAGTTATTGCTAGGGTTCCGAGAAGTCCAAAAACTCTCTAACACTTAATTATTAAATAGTTTGACATCAATGCCACTAATTAAAATTAGGGCTGAACGATGCTCACACAGCGCCCAGGCGCGCCCAGTGCGCGTACGAGGAAGGCAACGCAGCCAGGGGAAACGGGCGGCCAGGTGACGGACGGGTAGAGCTAACCAACCAGCCAAACCGCCCGCGTGCCTGAGATTCTCAGCAAAAAAATCGTTTTATACATATAAAAGAAACGGACGGGCGGATCTGGCTGGCTCAAGCGATCGGACGACCGTCGCAACGCCGGGCGGGCAGGGCAGCCATGTGGCGCCCTAGCGACGCGAGTTCCCGTGTTTGTACACGCGAGTTCCGATGTTTGTACAATTTATTGATGTATGCAACTCAGCTAGGTACGTCAGTACCGGTACGTGCTGGCGGCCCCACCTGGCAGTGTGCACGTGACGTCAAACAAACCGCCCGGCATGAACAGATGAAAGTGTTGAATGCAACAAATTAAGGGAAGTAAACGTGTGGGGGCTGTGATGGCCTCGATTAGGTGCACACGGAGCGCATGGAAGATATAAACGCGCTCTACATTTGCCCACGCTCCAGAGTGTATTTCCCAACCCCACGCAGGTATTTTTCTTCGTACTACCATCATGACATTTGTTAATACTAATAGAAATGTACTGTGGTCTCTGCATCACACAACTGTACGCCCTTGCAACCACGCAGAACTATACTCAAAATCTGTCTTAAGTAAAAAAAAAAGATATAATAAAAAACTTTTAAATATCGTTAATTCAATTATTAAATTACCATCCATGCTTGTTGAAGAAAGACATTGCCACCATTTCCGATGAAAGACAAAATTTAAGTACCGAGTCCTTATCATCTTTCTCCTGTAACAAGATCAATGGCACAACTAGTATGCTCCTCTAGATATGACCTGTATAAATGAAAAAACTTTGCATTTGTCAAACAAAACATCTTTTTTACAAAACCAAATAGCCCAACATAAAGCTGCTGCCCAAACCAAAATTTGCTCTTTTTCGTTTGATCTCAACACCTTGAAGTCAATCCCCCTATTAAATGAGAAATAATTATTCAGGGATTACAAATTTTCGGTGATTGGGTAGCAGCCGAGCATGCTATGCCACGGGCCAAACTTGTGGGCTGGTCGTAGGCTAAAAACCACCCTCTTTAGCTTGTACGAAGGGTCAACCCCCTTCCCCCGACAGCTCAACGGACGCGTGCCAAACGCGCAGGGTGAGCCCCAATCGGTGTTATTTTCCCCTTGACCAAGGCATGATGTGCGTCAAAGGGATGAGACAGCAGTGTTAGAGGATGCCCATGAGGGTCGTCTTTGGCAAGAAGGAACCTCCCACTTTCTCTTTAGGACTAGGTAGTATAAAAGGGGGGACCTCTTCCTTGCTAGGTTTTTCTTTTTCCCTGGCCATAGTGCTCTCCATAGAGCTTTGTACGTACCTTTTCCTATGCCAAGAGTGATGTATGTGGGCTTGTTATCCCTGCCATGGGAGTGATAGAATCAAGGTCAAAAAAAATGTAGTGTTTTTTTATTTGTGTTGCTTGCTCTGGTTTGCTACAGGCTCTCTCGCCCACGAATGCCCTAATACGTTGTGGAATGGGGCTTGTTGATCCCTATGTCAACAAGTAAGCTTAACATCTAGCTAACGAGTTTCGGTTCCTAACTCATTGACACAAACCTAACGCTGCTTGAACCTTGAACTAAATGCAAAATTGCTCTAGCTAGCAGACATTGGAAAAAAAGATGATAGAATAGTTTCATCACCATTACAGAAAACACATTTACGACTGCCTTGACAATTTTGTTTAGTAAGTTTAACTTTTGTTAAAATGATTCCTCCAGTTAGATACCACATAAAAATGTTAATATTAAGGGTCAATTTTAGCTCCCACAACAATTTGTTATGATGAGATACTTGATGATCATACTTTGATACACATATTGGACCGTAGAAAGTATTAATAAGCTTAAAGTGTCATCCCTAAGCCACTTTTGTCATTAAATCTGCAAAGTATACTCTATTTGGTCAACCTATATATTTTTTTTCTTATGACACGACCTAGTTCTTTTTAGCATAAAGTTGCTAAAAGTTTTAATTTGAAAAGGTCATGACCTCTCGAGAGAGGTTTTCAAGAGTACAAAAATTATAAAAAAAAATTATAGCAACTATAGAAAGAACTATTTAGAACTCCAAGATAATAATTATAAAGTACTATGTTAGTTACCATGTACTAGTATTTCGTTGCGTTTAGCTAGCAGCTGCATCCGGTTGCCGCTTGGCTTGGATGAGCAACGTGAATCCGGTGCGTCTTTTGGACGGCATCAGGATGCAGGGTCGTCTGGCTGGGCCTTGCTCCTTTCTGACAATGCTTAGTGGTGAATGGTGATACTACTGCTTGTCGTACGACGTACCGGCTACATGTGAGGCTTAGCTTTAAGCTTTATGCGTGGTTTTTCTCTCGTGATGATGATGGCTTTGCATGTGGACTTGTGGAGACACCGGATGGGCCGTACACGTTGATTAGACTATTTATTATAGTACTCCTATTAAGCAAGCAAACGCATCAGTGACTGATCCAAAGCTTACACATTTCGCACCCCGAAATCAGCTCAGCTCCACGTTCACGTTCCCCGCACGGCGGCTGGCCAAATTGGGCCGAAACGGCGCAGCCGCCCCAAATTAGCTCTTAGGCCCATCAACGTTCGTCTGGGCCCGACGTACCTTACGGATTAGGCCCAGTCACGCGGCCCGATAACAACAGGCTCCATTTTTCTTCTGTGGTTACAATAATTGCTTTTATTGTATGGAATAAGAAATCTTTAAATAGCTATCGAAACATTCCACATGTCAACGAAAATGTCTCATTGTTGCTTCGACAACGTTCTTGGTATAATGTCTGTTTTTTTATCCGACGAGACCTTCAATACGTCGTTGTGCCATTTTTTTAAATAAGTTCATCTTAGGTATCTCAACTATCGCGAACGTCTGAAAAACTACATAAACTATGATTTGATCTGTTTTACATACCTGAACTTTCAATACCAGCTCAAAAACCATCACAACCATGTTTTCTTCGGTGGTTTTGCTGAGGTGGCACCATGTAGTAGTGGTATTGCTGACTTGGCTGACACGTGGCGCCACGTCAGCAAAACACCTGACAAAATCAGGTTGTGATGGGTTTTAAACCGGTATTAGAATTTCAGGTATGTAAAACAGACCAAATCATAGTTTAGGGGTTTTTTGGACTTTTTAACCCTTTTTGCATATTTATGTTTTAACCCTTTTTTCGTTAATTGCAGTATGTCCTTCGTTCACATGCAGCATATATAGACACCTTATTTTTCATTGTGTTGTTTACGTTGCTTTTGTTCAGTTTTGCACCAATTGGGATTTTCGGCGGCGGTCACTGACACGTGGGTCTCTGGCTATATTGGACCCAGTTGTCGGAGGACAGTGCCGCTACAAAAGGACCCAAATTCATTTTGCGGATCCTAGTTGGTATGATTTCAGGGCTCTCCATCTTTTTTTATTTATTATGAGACTACGATTTTCATGGTGAAGCATGGCCGCTGAGGGTTTATGAGTCCATGGGCCGCGGGGCAGGTACATGGGGTGCGTTTGGTTCTGCCGACCAGGACGGCAGCCATCCAGGACGAGCTCAGGTCATTGTTTGAACAAGAATTGGCTCATCCCATGTCACTAGCAAAGTTTCATGCTAAGGAATGAGTTCTTCTAGCAGGATCCATCTTCAGTCAAACAACAGATTAAGGAAGACGATCTCGATTTGTCCAAGATAATTCAACCAAACAATCCCATGAACGGACAAGACGAGACGAGACGAGACCCGCTTCCCTCCAAATCTTCCGACAGCCACATGACGCATCAATTAACCAATTCGGAATCAATCACGACAACTCCATACGTCTCTCTGCTCTGCCTGGTGCCTTCTCCTCCGCTCTCCGATGCCGTCGCCCTCGCTCCGGCTCGCCGTCGTCGGCGCGGGCGCCGCCGGCCTGGTGGCGGCGCGGGAGCTCCGCCGGGAGGGCCACGCCCCCGTCGTCTTCGAGCGCGCCGCCGCCGTGGGGGGCACCTGGCTCTACGCTGCCCCCGCCCCCGCCGCCGCGGATGCCGACCCGCTAGGCGCCGCCGCCACCCACTCCAGCCTCTACGCCTCGCTCCGCACCAACCTCCCTCGCGAGGTCATGGGCTTCATCGACTTCCCCTTCGCCGCCACAGCGCCATGCTCCGTCGACACCCGCAGGTTCCCCGGCCACGAGGAGGTGCTCCGGTACCTCGAGAACTTCGCACAGCGATTTGATCTGTACGGTCTCGTCCGGTTCCAGACGGAGGTCGTAAGGGTTAGAAGGGAGGCGGCCGGCAGGTGGGTGGTGACGTCGAGGAAGCTCGGTGAGAAGGGGAAGCCTGAGCAGGAGGAGGAGGAGGTGTATGACGCCGTCGTGATCTGCAATGGCCATTATGCAGAGCCCCGCATCGCGTTGATACCTGGTAACCAATTTCGTTACAACCCATCTGTAATCCTGTAAATTCAAATTGAACTCCTATAGATGGATAAATTCTATATGAAATCACACCATCTATCACTTTACAACCTACAAATAATGTTAGGATAATTGAATCCTCGGAAACATTGTGGCTTGTGAGCAGGAAGTTTTTGAATTTCTAGCCACTTAGGATAACCTGCTTGGTGGCAACCAATTGCAGCCACCTGGGTGGCATGGGCACTTTGGCCTGTGATGTCTTGCTGCTAGGAAGTTAGGAGTTGAGGCGCAATTTCAGCGGTATTGTTCTTTACACTTGTTGGAACATTTGAAAAGAAAGAAACCGGAGAATTTTTGAAGCTAAATACAGCAGCCATCTTCATGTTCTGCAGCTGATCATAGAGGATCTGAACAATAGAAGGCTTGCTCTTGGAGGTGTTTCAGATGATCATGGCTGATTAGGGTAGTGGCTGTGCTGTATATATTGTCGTTGTTTGCTTCTTGTTTTTGTTCCCTGTTACCCTTGTACAGTTTGGATTCTCCGTGCTCCCTTTCAATGAAATCGGCAGTGCTCCTGCCATTATTTCAAATATTTATTAAAAATAAGAATAGACTCTGATTGGTAAAAAATCTGTATTTTACATAAAATGGCAGGGGCAGATGCTTGGCTTGGAAAGCAATTGCATAGCCACAATTACCGTGTGCCGGAACCGTTCCTCGATCAAGTGTGTATCATTCTCACTGTTATTTTTCCTTCACGTGTCTGTTTTGATGCTTAACTAGCATCTTGAACTATGTGTTGCCTCGGTAGGTAGTGATCATAATCGGGGCCTCGGCAAGTGCCTTCGACATATCAAGGGATATTGCAAGAGTTGCCAAAGAGGTCCATATTGCAGATAGATCAGCACCTGCTTCCACTTGCAAAAGGCAGCCTGGCTATGATAACCTGTGGCTTCATTCCATGGTATATATAATATGCCCTTTTTCCTGGTGAGTGGAGCGTGGTGGCTTAATCTGTTTGAAGGGGCTGCCAATATTACTAGAAAGCATAATAACACACAATTATGTTCGACTTGCAGATTGACCGTGCACAGGAAGATGGCAAAGTGGTGTTCCAGGATGGCAGCTCAACCAAAGCAGATGTCATCATGCACTGTACTGGGTATAGAATTGCAGTTACTGCACAACCCATTTCTTACACAAAGCTTGCATTTTTGTACTTTGGTTGAAGCTAACCATGTGTTCTCTGCGTCTGTATATTGACTAGATATTTGTATGACTTCCCATTCCTTGGGGAAGATAGCACCATCACTGTGGATGACAATTATGTCAATCCACTGTACAAGCATATTTTCCCTCCAGAAGTGGCTCCACAATTATCGTTCATCGGATTGCCGTGGAAGGTCAATTTGGGTGCAAATTGCTGCCCTTCACTTTATATGTACTGGTAGCTGATCTTGAAAGCTATAAGATGTAAAACTTGCCACCATCTGTTTCGTCCAGGTTATTCCTTTTCCACTGTTTGAACTCCAAAGCAAATGGGTTGCTGGTGTTTTATCAGGAAGGATCAATCTTCCATCGAATGATGAAATGATGGAAGATGTGAAAGCCTTGTACTCCAATTTTGAAGCTCTTGGATGGCCTAAGAGATACGCCCACAACTTTGACAACTATCAGGTAGCCTCGAGATGTCTGTTAGAGTGCTGGTCATTTTTTTAAAAAAATAACATAATGTTGATTTGTGGCTGTCTAGCACATCAACATCTCGCAGTAGATTTGGTCATGATTCCCTGATAAGCATGTTTTGTTCGCAGTTTGAATACGATAACTGGCTTGCAGAGCAATGTGGCTATCCACCAATTGAAGAATGGAGGAAGCTGATGTATGCTGCTAATAGGATTAACAAGGCAGTTCGTCCTGAGAGTTATCGCGATGAATGGGATGATGATCATCTAGCGGCACAAGCAAATGAGGACTTCAAGAAGTATTTGTAATGTCTATTGTGATCCTCAATTATATGATAATGCCCATGACACTCAATGCAAATAAGTACAGAGAAAAATTTTGTAAATTGGGGTCGAAAGCCTTGAATGCCCATTTCGTTGGTTTACTAGTGAAGCCTATTGATCATTTGAGGATTAATGGTGCCCATGGCACCCATTGTAATAAGCTTTTACTCTGAATAAATAGTACATGAAGTCTGGCACGCCCATTTGGTTGCTGTACTTGTGAATTTTATTGATCACTTCGAATATAATGAATAATTTGGTAGGTCCGCATCTACAAGTCTGGCTGACATGCCCAATTGCCCATTTCATTGATTTACTTGTAGTTGTATCGATCACCTGAGGCTCACTTAGTGGATTGTAATTGTCTGATGCAAAAACGAAATGTCCAAAAATGTTTTACTTCCGAATTTCTATTGATCATTTCTTGTGGATCTGAGGTCTAACGGCAGCAAAGCAAAATGCATGCCATAATGCACCAACCGGGAATCGAACCCGGGTCTGTACCGTGGCAGGGTACTATTCTACCACTAGACCACTGGTGCTCGTTATGCTTGTTTGCCGATTAATTGTATTTTTTTGAGCCATACCAACTGTAAACTGATGTTGCAAATTTTCAATCCGCCTCTTGCTTGAAGTACAAAACCAGTTCAAGCTGCTTATATTAAACCATCAAGTTTCCATTAACCCATAACAAAACAACTATATGGAACCAAAAAAAAAATACTGGCATTACATGGGAGACAAATCTCCTTCAGAAATAAAAAAAATATCTAGAAATTTTACTGCCACTACGTGGGAGACAAATCTCCATCATGCTAACAAGGCAAGTTTACTTCATCCAAAACGGAAGAAAATAACTGTAAGCAACAGTGTCTACAGTTGTAGCCTGTCAGTTGCCACTAGCAGCATTTCCAGGGCCTACGCCTCGACGCTGTCGTCCTCTTGCGAGTATATCTTCGCCGGCTGGCCGTCCTCCAGCGCGCGCACGCGCCGCCGTATCCTCCGGAGCGCGCCGTCCACGGCGAGGTCGAGCGCGTCCTCAGCCGCAGCCCTCAGCTCCGGCGTGCTCCCGTGCCGCCGGTACATCACCCTCGGCGCCATCTCCAGCGCGCGCTCCCGCATCCTCCGCACCTCGGACTCCGGCACCGCCGCCAGCGTGTCGGCGATCTTGACGCCCCCGAACACCACCGTCTCCTTGGGTATGTGCACCGAGAACTCGTCGTACCGCCCCGGGGGCAGGTGCCACCCGTACTGTCGCCTCGCCGCCATGTCCTCGAAGAAGACGGGCACACACCCGGCGAGGATGGCGTCGAACGTCAACCGCCGAGTCGGCGTGTCTCCCGGTGGCTCCAGGCAGAACTTTGCCCTCAGCATCGGCAGCATGTACCGGGCGGGGTCGTGGTCGCACTTGCCGCCGGAGCAGTCGACGACGACGCACGCGCCGGCGCCGGCGCCGGCGGTGCGGTTCGCGCACTCGGCGAGGATGGAGCCCCTGATGTTGGGCCGGGACGGGCGCGAGACGCCGCCGGCGAAGAGCATCAGGGCGGTGCGGCTGGAACGCCGGGCGCGCTCGAGCCAGGCCCGCAGCCGCCGGAGCGACGCCGGGTGGAAGGACGTCGGGTGCGGGACCGCGTGCTCCTGCCATGGCCACGCCCGCGACTCGAGCGCCAGGAACGTGAAGTTCTCCAACTCCGGCAGACGCAACAGCGACGTGGTGCCCAACAGCCTCGGCTCCAGGTACGGCGTCTGCGCGTAGTCCCACGCGGAGCCCGCGAGGACGAGGAAATGGTCGTGGCCATGGCGGCGCGACAGGATCTGGGGCTGATCGCGCGCCAAGAACTGAGCCAGCGGCGCGCCGTGCTGCGCAGACGCGTTGACGAAGGCAGGGTCGAGGACGTAGGGGAGGGAGTCGAGTGCGGCGTAGTACGGGACGAAGACAGCGTCTGCGAGGGCGGGGTCGTCGGCGAGGCAGCCGTGCTCCAGGAGGCGGCGGTGGAAGAAGGCCTCGTGGAGGCGCGTGTCGGTGCGGTACCAGGAGCGGCTCCGGGCGTGGGTGCGCGGGCCGAGGCCGTGGTTGGCGAGCGACTCGCAGGGCGGGACGGCGGTGGCCGCCGTGGACGGGTCGGCGAGCGGGAAGGTGGCATCGCAGTGCCGGAGTAGGTGCGTGTTGAAGCGCGGGGGGAGGCGCCGGATGTGGATCCGGCGACCCGCGCAGGGGTCCGCCGTGTCGGTGCCGGCGCCGGCGCCGGCGGAGAGGAGGACGAGGAGTATCAAGAGGGGATTGGGCATTTTCGTGGAGTTGCCGAATGCTTTCGGTCAGAGAAGTGGGGGTGAACGCAACTGTAACGGTGTAACCGTGCAGATAATGGATGGGTGGTTCAGATTTGATCTCACCATTGTTATCGGCTGTAACTGTCAAGGCCCTACTTTTATTTTAGGGAAATCATCTCAGGAGATCCCATATTATACAACACTAGAGAATACATATACAATATAAAGATGGCTATATGTTTTTATAGATAATTTACTCACACATAAATTCTCGTGTAGAGCTGACTCTTAATTCTCGCGTAGAGCCGACTCTTACTTCACAGACGGCTCAAATATCTATGCATATTTTCTCTCCTCCACATCATCAATTAGCTGACATGTCACTGTTTAGAAATGGTATAGAGACTGTTGAGGTGGACTGTTTTACACACGCTTAGGCAATGATTGTTTGCGTATGTTGGGCCAATCTCCTTATGAAATTGTTTGATCTCCTGCATAAGATTACATTAATAGATAAAAAATGAGATTGACGAGATGCATTAGAACCTATACAAGATGGGACCACAAATCTCTACTATTAAAAAGCTATGCTTGTAGTGCCAACTTCCAATACCAGCTGTTTAATCTCAATTCAAAAACTATCCGATAATTTTGACCCTTCACGCGTCTTATTCCACATAATTATCCCTACATCACGTGTTAATTCATCTCGGGCGTCCATCATATCATAAATACAAGATTAGAACAGATTAGCTTGTTTCACACGTCCCTTTAATTTGTTTCCTTATCTATTGATCTCAGTTGATGTCTTTCACTTTTCTTTCCCTATCGACTTATTTGTACATCGCGTCCCCCTGATTCAGTAATCAGCACTAATTCTTTCGAGGACAATTCTGTCTACCTTCTCCTTGATCTATTTTGCCATTCACTATAAGTGGATCGTTGACGAACTTGCCGGGGTCAAAATCGAAAGCCGCTATCGTCCATCTCACAGCCACCACTGCCTCCCATCGATCTAGTGCGATCTAGAGAGGTATATCCCCCCCCTCTCTCTCTCTAACGTTCCTCGGGTTGCTTCACTCGATCTTGTCGAACAGAGCCACCATCACTCTCATCTTCCCCACGGCCAACTACAACGCGCCACCACCTCGGCCACCCTCTCACATGAGTGCTGTGTCCACCATCTCCCTCTTGTACAATATTTTGTATTTTATTTTGCCTCTTTTTATTAGCATGAATTAAGTCTAGATTATATAGTTTTGTTAAACATTAACTTATTGACAAGCTTGTTTATGTTTTGAATCGTTATTTCATCATACTTAAATTCTTAATTTTCTAAATATGGTTGTTATTGATTTGTTTTCCCTCTTTTATTATCGTAAATTAAATTTAGATTTGAATGTTTTTGTTAGATACCAACTTATTCGGGCAGTAACTCTAGACATGATAGTTGATTTTTATTAACAACATCTTATTTGTTTCCCACTTTTATTACCATGAATTAAATTTAGATTAGAACAGTTAAAAATACATTGCGTCGTGGTGGAGAAATAAATCAATGTTCGAGGATGTTTACTTTAGCTTCTGTATTTTAAGATTCTACCCTTTTATTCTGGTCTCTATTTTAAGATCAAGTTCGAAAGCAACGCACAAACGCTAGCTATTCATTGCCTTCTAATTAAATCACCCAGTCATACGTTACTTCGAAATACTATGTTTTAATTTATCTTTTTTGTGCCTTGTACGTTACTTTGAAATATGTTTTAATTTATCTTTTGTGTTGTTTTGTTGGAATGCACGGGTATTTGAGAAAAACCAAAATCTACGTTCTCCGAAGCCATATAAGTGGACGCTTTCACATGATGCGGGCCAAGCGTATGCAGATGCAACCAACCAACATACCCCATAGGCATAGTCAAGCCACATGCAAATAACTAAATCACCCTAATTCGATCGACCGATATGAGGCAGCTATGCAAATAGGTAATGTCTTTTTATTCTTTTACAGGAATTCTTTTCTACGGTATCCCGTCCGGGCAGCATCCGGACGGGATCCGTCCCCGCGCCCAGCGCCCAGCGTGCGCTCGAGGAGGAAGAAGGGAGGAGGAAGAAGGAAGGAGGATAAGGAAGGAGGAGCTTACCTCACCGTTTTTGAACTCGTTAAAACGTATTTTGAGGGGATCACAAATTTGCTACAGTAAAATACAACTCAACATTAATCTGAAACAAACAAGACCTAAATCACCCTAATTCGATCGATCGACATGAGGCAGCTATGCAAATAGGTAATGTATTTTTATTCTTTTAACATTACACTCACGAGTTTTTTTTAGGGAAGAAGTCCAATTTACCTCCCTTAACTATTGCAGAAGTTCATTTTTCCTCCCTCAACTCATTTGTGGCCGTTCGATGCAAGATTGGATGGCCAGATCTCACCCATTTAACACAGAGGGAGGAAAAGTGAACTTTTTCAGTAGTTGAGAGAGGCAATGTGGATTTTTTTCCTTTTTATAGAGCACCTCTGAAAATATGATGTTGGACGAGCACGGCTGGCCCATACTCTAAAGCCCAAAATTAATAAATTCTAGCCCATAAGCAGGCGATGATGGGCCTGATAATCGACTCTGGCAGTCTAGTACTGTAGTTGCGCAGGCCATCACTATGTTCCAAGCCGAAAGCCAAAAGAACAGGCACGGTAAAGCGAGTAAACTAGACATGGGATGACGACTATAATTGTTGTTTCCATTTTTATAAAATTTCAAGATTACAATGGATCTACCGAAAATCGTATATTGGTACTATATACATTCCTTACAAACATTTCCAACAGTTCAAAAGCGATATTAAATATGCAAGAAAACGTTTTTTAAAAAATTTATGTAGAAAGTATCAAATGTTGAGAATGATGAGATTTTGAATGAATTTTCTTACAACTTTTATACAGCTTAAATTTAAAAAGATCCACTGATAACATAAATAGGTAAATGTGATGCCTCGATCGGAGGAGAGATGTGACAAAGTGATTGAGGGCACAGATGTTTCTGCAGTGGCATATAAAAATTTATTCCATTAGTATAATCTGCTAGGAGGTTTATCACAGTAGTAGCTAGTTAGACACATTTTTCTTCAAAATCGTTCTGTGCGTGTCCTTGTTCTTGTTGGCGAAAATATTTGCTAGAAGTTAACAATACGATCTGTCGAGAGTTTTGAGAGGAGCTAGCTGAAGTAAGCACATCGTGGAGATTTTCGAGGGCTATGTTTCGAGTAATCAAAGCATCTGTTTTAGAAGCGGCTGCATATATATATAGCGATTACTGTTACATTTAACCTTAGGCTTAAACATCACCAGAATAATCTGAACAAGATCTCCTTAGCCTAAACATGAACACTTGACACTAATTACATAGATCAATAGGTTACTGACCACAGGAACATGCCATCGGTAGATGAACTTGTAAATCGCCTGCTTGGAGAGGGCTCGGTGCAGAGAGGCCATAGAGGTCGCAGGGAGATAGAGGCAGCAAAGACCTCGCTAGTGGTTTTGGCCTTCCAAGTGCTTCAGCGCCTCCCAGATCGGATAGGGACTAGGGGTTGTTAGAGTGATTAGCTAATCGTGATTAGGTGTTAATGAGTGACTAACAACCTTCTTATATGGCGCTGTGCAGCAGGGGGCCACACCAAAAGTCGGTTAGAGCGCCCCCGATTAGGGCGCTAGTGGGCAGTTAGCCCCTTAGGACTCGGTCTTGGTGGTTAGCCACTGAGATCATATCCAACAATTAGTACCTCCGTTTTTTTTGTTTGACGTCTTTGATTTTTGATGATGGGCGCGGACGCGGGTCCCGATCTTCTGGTGAGAGATAAGAAGGATAACTCGGTAGGTGTCACGGAGACCTAAACGATCCGGCTTCCAATCCCGCAAAGGAACTGAAAATCCCGGCGATCGCTAAACCACCACGACGATTGTTATAGACCGAACCAGAGGCACGATCGACCTGTCCACGAAGGACGATTCCTGTAGGCAACCGAAGACGAGTAAGAACACAAGATAAGAAATCACAATTGCGAATATAGATTAAGTATAATGGGGTTCAGAAACTTGGTCATGTTGGTCTAGCCGACACAAGAAGAACAAGGCTAAATCTTACACGACAGTGACGAAATCAACTAAACAAAACCCAACTAAGACGAAGCATGGCGTGGGACTTATATAGGGCGGCGGCTAGAGGAGGGGCGCCCAAACAGGTACCCACACGTGCTCAACCCTAACTCTAGAGGTACACGGGCTTTGGGCCCAAAAATACGGCGACGCAGCGCAGGAGGGTTTCTGTCCATCAACTTGTTTTCGTGATTTCCGTTGACTTGGATGGAATTTGGAGGCGTGGTTGGATTCGTATATTATCTGGGCGTCCGTTTAAAGGTATACTGATCCTGAAAGTCCGAACCGGACTCGGCAGCGAGTTCGACGTCCCATCGACTTGGGCCCGGTGGTCGGGGACTTCTTGAACCTTGTAACTAACTTTCTGAACTTTAGTTGATGAAGGCTTGAATGGTATGGCTTGAGGATTCATGCCGTCTTGTCTTTTTTCTACTCCATCAGTAAGCTCGTCAGTGATGGACTCATCATTTGAACACGCCTTTGACCATTCGTCTTATTCAAAAAATTAGTGCAAATATGCAAAAAATAAATCATGTTTAAAATATCTTTATTGATAAAACAAATCACAACAAAATAAATGATATTTATATAATTTTTTTGAATAACGAATAGTCAAAGATGTGTCCAAAAGTCAAAAGCGTCAAAAAAAAGAGGGAGTATTAATTAAAGGTTTTTTTTCATCCATGCCATTATTAAGTTGCATATATTCAGGTTTGCCATTTTAAAGTGTCTATTGTTTAAAATGCCATTTCTTTTGCAACTATCTATCAAGCATGCCATTTTCAGGTGTTTTGGGAATTTACAACTTATACTAAATCAAAATACCAAACAAAATACATCCTGACATGTGGGGTCCGCATGTCATACCCTCAACATCATCTTTTTCCTCCTCTTCTTCTTCCTCTCCACTGCTCTCTCTCTCATCGCCACCGCCCGCAGGAGAGAGGCCATGTCGCTGGCGCGGAGCTCCGCCGCTGCCGCTACGGAGCCGAGCACGGCTGGCCCATACTCTAAAGCCCAAAATTAATAAATTCTAGCCCATAAGCAGGCGATGATGGGCCTGATAATCGACTCTGGCAGTCTAGTACGGAGTACTCTAGTTGCACAGGCCAACATTATGTTCCAAGCCGAAAGCCGAAAGAACATGCACGGTAAAGCGAGTAAACTAGACATGGGATGACAACTAAAATTGTTGTTTCCATTTTTATAAAATTTCAAGATTACAATGGATCTACCGAAAATCGTATATTGGTACTATATACATTCCTTACAAACATTTCCTACAGTTCAAAAGTGATATTAAATATGCAATACGTTTAATCTACCTTTTTTAAGTTTATGTTAAAAAAATCGATCGAAGGTTTAGACTTTTTACTATAAAACATTTTTAAAAAAAACTATGTAGAAAGTATGCAAATGTTGAGAAGAATGAGATTTTGCATGAATTTTCTTACAACTTTTATACAGCTTAAACTAAAAAAGATCCACTGATAACATAAATAGGTAAATGTGATGCCAGAAGTTAACAATACGATCTGTCGAGAGTTGAGAGGAGCTAGCTGAAGTAAGCACATGGTGGAGATTTTCGAGGGCTATGTTTCGAGTAATCAAAGCATCTGGTTTTAGAAGCGGCCGGCTGCATATACAGCGATTATTAATCAGTATATTGTGCGGATCGGAATATATATAATCCGAGAGGAATTGGTCGCGTACGTGCTTGCGTGCGTTTTGCTATGGTCGCATGGCATGTGGCGTCGAGCGCGAGCGATCATGCATGAGCCTTGCCTCCACTGCAAGCAGCTACATGCAGGCAGCAACGTGCGAGAGAGCTAGCTAGTGTCGCTCATCGCCACGCCACACGCGCCATCCTAGTCCATTCACACGTGGGGATCGTGCGCTCGAGATCATCGTCTCCATACGTGGCCGTCTGCCGAGCTAGCTACGCTGTACTTGCTGCAGAACGAACGGGCCGGAACGAGCGGCATGTTGTATGTACAAGCTTATTGCCCACTTCGGTTCACGGTCCAGTTTGATTTTTTCCGTTGTTTGGGTCAAAATTTGTCGTGCTATCTGAATAACATAATGCATATATTTTTAAAAAAATTCGTAGAGTTTTATTTTAAAAATCTTTTAAGTACGTACTTTTAAACTTTTTTTTAAGTTTTTTCGTATTTTTTAAAAATGCTTTTATAACTTTACCTAAACTAAATTGAATATAATCTTTTTGCGAATCAAAGAGGGTTATATTGCAGATCATCGCGTAAGCCACGAGAGGTTAGCGTACCGTTTCTTCGCCCATATTCGTCGGAGCTAGCCTAGCTGGTTGTTGATTATTTTGCGTCGAACGTCTCCTAACATATATATTCAGCTCTTACCCAATTGTTTTTGCTGTTGTCTACTGTTCCTAGTTCTACATCCCAGATCTGCACGCCGACCGAGGACCGGCTGGAGATGCATGAAATCGTGATCTGCTGGTCAACAACTTCTGCAAGTGATCATGGAGTTGTTTTTGCAGCAGCAGCAGAGGCGGCCAAGAAATGCCTTTTTGCACCATTGTTGTTGTCGTGGTCTACTACGTGGTTCCGAGGTGCGTGTTGCTTGGTTGGACATTGTGTATTGGAATACTCCCTCTAGTTTGATGGAGTAATTCCTGTCGTTTTAGACATAATCTCACATACCAAGGAGTAGTTGTACCCATAATAAATGTCTCGGAGTGCTACCATTTCACTAAATGCAACGCACGAATACATACATGCACCGCGCAAGAGAGCTCAAGGGACGAGCATATGCATGCAGATAGCTCAAGGGACGAGCATGCATGCAGCTAGCTGAAGCGTTGGAATTAAAGCCATAGCATTAATCACTTGCTTGGAAATGTAGTGCCATTAACTATTACTTCCAGCGACAGAAATTTTGGAACAATCGGTAAAACCCTCCAGCGACAGAAAAACCCAAACCGGAGGGAGTAACACAATTCTATGGGACTGACTTATCATCAGGCGACTGAGATTTATTTAGTTCTCAGTCAATTTTCTGAGCCGTTGATCAAACACCTTCATATGGCGCATAAAAGATCCAACGAACATCTACGTATGCGAGAAAATTGACTGAGAGATAAATAAGTCTCAGTCGCCTGATAACTAGCAAAGATGTAATTCTATATATGTCTCGGCAAAGTTTCATAATTTCATTATTCTCATTTCCTATGACACTAGCAGGGGCGGACCCACCACTAGGGCACCTAGGGCCCATACTCGAGGTAAATTTTTTTGACCCACTTACAGTCAGTTAGGAGTATAGAGAAAAATCCAGTATATATTAGAGGTACTGTTGACACCCAAATTTGGCAGGAAAATCGGATATGTTAAAATGGTAAAATGCATCGGAATTATTGGGCCAAATATGATAATGGGCTTCATCGGCAAAGAGGAAAAGGTTATTGACGAATACCGATAGTCATCAGTTCGGAAAGAATACGCTCTGATCAGAAAGATATCTTTAGCGCGGTAAAATAGGTCGTATCGGTATCGACTTTGTAATACTATAAATAGGACCTTAGGTTTCGAGAAAACGGACACGTCATACATCAAACATAAATACTCTCTCGAATCCGATCGACCTCGTCGAAAGGCTTCAACTCGAAGGTAGAGCTATCTCGATGGGATAATCGATTCTCTTCTTGTAACCCGTATGCATGGCTGTATCATCTTGATCTCATGTATGCAAAGCATGTTAAACTGTCTCGGGATTTACCGATCTTTAATGTGTTCTCGCATATTGCACTGTCTCGATTCAATCGATCTGTAATATGGGTTTATCTTGCAGTGTCGATTGTCAAGTATCTCATATGTTTTTCCTGAATCCGATATATGCGACTGTCTCGTTCAATCGATCTTGCGTATGACTTACTTAGGATTTCGCATGTGTAGATGTTTGCCGATTAGTATTGTACTTACCCATATTGGCTTTAAACCTCCAAATCGGTTTATTAGTTTACATCTAAGTTTAGATCTGAATACTGTCTTGACCTGATCAATCTATTCAATCTATTCTTCGGTTTAATCTAATACTTTGGTGAGGAAGTTTATTGCTAATATCATATAAAAAATACTAAAAAAAGAAGTATAAGATTTGAAATTAAAAGAACATTTACATTTAATTGCTCTATCAGACATTAAGCCGATAGATCTAGTAATCGGGTTCTTTAAAGCCGATTACAAATAACCTGATCTGGCTGTATTGAAAAGCCGATTAGGGCTATATTACTGACGATTTTTTCCTTGTAAATTTACAGGTCAAATTGACTGGCACGCTTGGTCTTTGGTTGCGACACAATCACAGAATTGACGCTTCCGCACGTGTGTTCACAAAAATCACTTTTTTGTGTCAACAGGTACGTAGGCGACAGCCACGTCCACGCCGTCGACAAGCCGACCCAGAAGCCGCCCTCGCCTCCACGCTCTCCATGCCCCCCAGGCGAAAGCTAGGGCTCCCGCCGCCTCCCGGCTCCCCACTCCCGGCCTCCCCAAACGGCTAGGGCTGGGCCGGCCGGCTGCGGTCGGCGACCGGAGGCCAAGGCCGGCCAGAGAGCCACCAGCCCTGCGCCCCTAACCCCTGCCCACCAGGCCACCACGGCACCACCACGGTCCACGGCGCCACCAACAGCAAGGAGGCTGCAGCCAGTCACGCCCATATTCAGATTCAGGTGATTTTAGCCTTTTAGAGATTTAATCATTTGGAGAGACATTTAGTGATTTATAGATTTATTCATTTAGTGATCTAGACATTTAGAGATTTAGTGAATTATAGATTTAAACATTTAGTGATTTAGTGTGCTGTTGCATTCTTTTTTGTAGATATGACATCCAGGGCAAGGGCAAGGTAGTTTCAAAGCCTAAAAAGCAGGAGAATTTAAATGTCTAAATGTTTCAAAATTTATATTCTTGATTCACTAATTAGCAATATCTTTTGTTGTAGATTGGATTTCTATAGCTAAATTGAAATTGGTGTTGTTGGTGGTCAATTTCTATATATGGTACTATTGCTTTCTTAGTTTTTACTATTTGCTTAATTGCTTTCTTGCATTATTATTCAAACTTAATTTGTGTTTCAATGTTCTTTTGTGGACATATATTATACTATACTAGAGCACTTGACCATTTGTGGACTTAATGTATTTTACGCTTGCCCTACCTAAATTCTCGTACTAGGTCCGCCACTGGACACTAGTAAGGTGACCTAATGTCCATTTACACGGCTAGATTTGTTAAGTTGTAAATCTATATTAGACATAATTTATTATTTTTTAAAATTAATTTATTTTAATTTAATTTAAGCCGAAAATAATTTCTTGGACGACAAGACATGCGACTAACGCTAGCCGCTTCCTTCGATCTGTCAAAGGGTGTAAACAAAGAGCAACGCAGGCTGTCGTTTGTGTTTGTCAAGTCAACATGGCTTTGCTAGTAAACTCCGCATGCATCACGCATGCCCCGGGACCGCGATTAAAGATTAGTAATTAAGCAGCCGTTCGTCGGTTCGTCCGAATCGTTTAACTTAGTTTATACCAGTAGAAGTAATACTAAACAACAAGCCGCGAGTCATGACGTGTTAGCTAGTTCAGTTTTTGTTTTTTAAAAAAAGAAGTCGTGGCGTCGATCGTGCGATGGACGACATCCCTCTGAAGTTTCTGAACATTTCACGCGAATTTACCAGCGCCATAAACTAAGCTGCATGTAGCTGTCATGCCAATTCGCCGAGCAAGCGAGCGATGACTTGGACACGCGTAGGCACCGACCCCATGATTCCTCAAGATTCCGCGCGCGCGCGTCTTCCTCCACGCTGCATGCAGCGTCAGTGCCACGCACGCACGCATGAAGGGATTCGCGGTTTGGTTTGGTCCGGTTTAATTTGATTAGTTAACATAAATTAAGAAATAGGAATTCTTTTCTACGGTATCCCGTCCGGGCGGGATCTGAATGGGATCCGTCCCCGCGCCCAGCGCCTAGCGCGTGCTCGAGGAGGAAAGTAATTAAGCAGTCGTTCGTCGGTTCGTCCGAATCGTTTAACTTAGTTTATACCAGTAGAAGTAATACTAAACAACAAGCCGCGAGTCATGACGTGTTAGCTAGTTCAGTTTTTGTTTCAAAAAAAAAAAAAGAAGTCGTGGCGTCGATCGTGCGATGGACGTCGACATCCTGAAGTTTCTGAACATTTCACGCGAATTTACCAGCGCCATAAACTAAGCTGCATGTAGCTGTCATGCCAATATATTCGCCGAGCGAGCGAGCGATGACTTGGACGCGCGTAGGCTGCACCGACCCCATGATTCCTCAAGATTCCGCGCGCGTTTACCTCCACGCTGCAGCAATCAGTGCCACGCACGCACGCACCAAGTGATTCGCGGTTTGGTTCGGTCCGGTTTAATTTGATTAGTTGACATAAAGAAACTATAGAAAAAATCGTTAGAATATTATAAAAAAATTATGAGAATCTACAGTGCCTTAAAAATTATTACTCCCTCCGGTCACAAAAAGAAATCGCCGTTGACTTTTGAATACGTCTTTGACCATTCGTCTTATTAAAAAAAGTTATATAAATATTATTTAATTTGTTATGATTTGGTTTATTATTATATGTATTTAAGTATGACTTACAGTATATTTTTACATATTTGAATTAAAATTTTGAATAAGATGAATGGTCAAAGGCATACCCAAAAGTCAGCGTCGACTTCTTTTTATGACCAGAGGTAGTACAACGTTATGCAACGAATAATAAATGATAATTTTTTTTAATGAAAGGCCCTCGAAAGTTTCGCAGCTGCTTCCACCGACAGAAACGTCGTTGCCCTAGGGGCTAGCTAGGGCATATGCGGATGCAGTACGTGTGTCTGACGTCGGCCGGCGCGTGTTGACGTGCGATCCATCGATCGCGTACGTGGATCCGACTGAGTTGTCAGCGACATGAATGCTGCAGCCGAGCTAGCTAGGGCTAATTGATTAATTCACTCGTAGTTTTCGGTGAACGACGATATGGAATCTGCACGGTATCTTCGTCCTTGACCTTGCTAGCCCGAGCTGACCGGCAGCATATCGAGATCGATCTTTGCTTTCACACTGACTGAATGACTGTGTAACACGTGGATGTTTTATTTCTTTCATCTCTCGGCCTCTCGATCGGGGTATATTTTTGCCGCTATTAAGCTGTTTAATATGTGCCTAAGGTTAGCATACATGCATGCCTATGCTCCTACTCGATCCTAAGCGTTGGTTCGTGAGTGTGTCTAGCTTAATTAGCTGGCTGGCTAATGCCGTACCACTGCCATCTTTTGATGATTTGGAGGGATCGATCGACCGCATGCCCGACACGGCAGCAGTCAATCTGCATGCTGCCGTCCTTGTTGTCCGTACGTACGGGTACGGCGCGCCGGGGAAGATGACAGGATCGAGTATCGAGCACAGCTAGCTTGGGCTCATCACGCACACTCATGCATGCATGCATGCAATGAGCAGACGCAAAGCTAGCTAGAGCTAGCAAGTAGCTCCGTCGCAAGGAAGACGTAACGCCCGATCCAACCAACCGGGGCCGGTTGGGACTTGGGACTTGGGACGTTGCGACGGCCTGTGTCAATGTGTGTACGTACGCAACGCATGCGTTTCCATTGCATGACGACATCCTGTCAGTGCCGTTTTTTCCTACTTGTTTCAAGGATCCACGCCATTGCCAGCTCGACTTTTTTGGCCCGTACTCCTATCTCAGAACGAATGCAGAGCGAGAGAGAGAAAAAAACGATTTTTTTTTATTTGCCACGTAGGTTAGCACATGTTCTTTAGAGATGTCCGGTTCTCCTCGTCTTATTTTGTTCGATTTACCTACTTATTTGACTTATCTCGTTGAGGTAGCATCGAAAGTCCGATCCATTTTGTTCAAACTTATGTTTTAGAGCTTTTAGACAAGTCTCTAAGATAGAAAAAACTAATTTAAAAAATAATATAAACAAAGATAGGTAAATAGACATATAAGTTAAAAAGTCAGATAAGCTGACAAGAACTGGCCCTAAATATAAGCCAACCATATCTACTGGTCATAGCTAGGCTATAATCTAATGTAGCTTTGTTTATTGTAGGTTGTCTATAGATTAAAAACAATTTCTAAGCAGAAGAGAAAGTGTTTAATTAGTGCTTTGTCAACCGTGCATGCCTTAGTAGAGGGAGGGAATTAATGCAAGGATGCTTAAATTAATCTGCCTTTCCATGCCTTGGCAATTGGCAGATGCTTTGATGACGCGCGCTTTGAATCTTACAATGAGTAATACACGAGAAAGGCATTCTGGGTGAATCATAACCATTTCAATGGGTGCAACAAGGTATAATTGCGACATCCATGGCCAAAAACTGCACTCGATCATTAGCAGTACTTGCGCATTGTATGAACTGTGACTGAAAATGTCAAATCGGGTGACATACTAATGATGTACGTTCTAATGCATTGAGCTACATGCATGGAATGGAAGCATCCACGCCTCCACGGTGCACAATATTTGTCTCTAACGGGAACCATCAACAGTCTCTAAATATGGGACCCGCCATTATATTTAATAAAAAATTATCATCTAGTTTAACTTACACGTGGAACCCTTGCATGGAAGAAATGTTTAGCAACTGTTTCTATGTATAGTTTTGAGCGCCGAGGCCACAACCCAGCTAGTTTGGCTTACCTAGCCTCTAGGACCGCCGGCCTATGCAGTTGGACTGAAAAAACCATAAAACGGCGAACCGATCGGCTAGAAGTGAACGCATGGGTGGAACAGTTGGGAGGAGCGTGGTGAGTTGAGCACAACCTGTCCGCTTTAAGTTTAATCACATGAGATTGATCCACAAACAAAACGTCTATAACTGAAACCAATCGGTAACTGCTATTCCAACTTCTGCTAGAGAGAAGTTTTTTTTTTTTTCTAAAAAGAGAGTTTTAGAGAGGGAGTCACCGCCTATTAATACATGGCCTCCTCCCTGTTGTCGCCTCTCCCTCCTTTCTTTAATTCACTTCACAATTCCCATTATTCATTGTCTCTCACCTCACCGTTGGAATCCTTCTTGGTGGCTAGTCGATGCAGACATTGAAGCCATCTCCTTTCACTCCGGTAAGGTTCTAGCTAGATGCCGAGATCATTGTTGTTATTTTCTTGAAATTGATTCACCGCAGAGTCACAGCGATCGTTTAGTAGATCTCGCACCCAATTTTTGAGGGGTTTTCATAAAATTTCTTTTATCTCTTATAATATTTCAATGGTTGTATGTCTGGATATATGTTAGCGCTCTTTCTCTGTCACCGTGCATGTTGTTGTTCCCTCTATCACGAGGAGCCATTGATAAAGGTTGCCTCCATTCTATTCCATCTTTGGAATATAAAAAGATTTGATTTTTTTACACTAATAATCAAAATTCCACTAAAACAACTAACCACTAAATTGCCTGTTATTTTTATCACTTATGCAATCGATATATCACAATTATGCTACATCTGTTAAATTTCTACGAAAATCCACCATGAATTGCGTCATTGTTATTCTCTTCTTCATTTCTTCTAACGTGCGGTAGAATAAATTGCAATCACTTATTTGCTGATAGTATGCTCTTTAGGCTCAAGCTTATTTGATTATAAGTTGAACTTTGAGAGCTTTCTGATGTTGTTGGGAGTGTTTGACCTATCTGATTTGAGTTGTTTTGTAGTGCTTTGAGAATCACATTTGAGAGAAAAAATAACTAAAATGTCAAAGTGTTTGTGTTTTTGTAAGTTGAGATAAGTAAATAAATAATTTAAAAAAGTTAGATGTGACTAATGTTAATGTAAATGTTCCACATTCATGTTATTATTAAAATATTAATGTTAAAACTCTGTACAAGGTAGGTAGTTCCTATGAACTTTGCCTACGAAGCCATGAAAACCATGACTTATAACCTTGGGGATCCGAATAATATTCAAAATTGAAATTTTGAATTTGGATTTAGGTATAGTACTTTGAGACTTGGGTTTTAGTTGGATATTTCGAATTCGGATTTATATAATTCAAGATATCCAAGGAAATTACTATGCATTATAATCATTCAGAGGTGTTGATTTTGACCAAACCGTTGTATTCATCTTTAACCTGTCGTATTCATATTGAAACTGTGTTGTACTTTCAACAATACGTGGCGTTTTAATTCGTAGCTTTTGGATTGAACGAAAAACTATTATAATGCAAGGCAGAAAAGAGTGAATTTGATAACTAATATGTATTATTCGTCCGAAAACCATCCGAACCGTTTCAAATGAAAACGTTTAAACCATTCAAATACCATTAAGGAACCTCGACTCATGAAACAAAATCCACGGCCCTAGTTGTCCATCGAGGAAGACTCGCGGATACATAAATGCAAGGGCTCCTCCGCCTTCAACCTCTCCACAGCCCCGCGTCTCCTCTCCCTCCGCTGCCTCCGCCTCCAGCCTCCTTCACGTCCCCCTCGTCTCTCGCCCGCACCACCTCCGCGCCGCCCCTGTCCTTGGCTCCTTGTCTCCGCCGGCGTCGGCTCCATCCCCGCCTCCGCCTGCCCCGACCGTCCCCATCTAGATCTCTAGCTTCGCTCTCCCTGGCCAGCCGTCCTCAAGATCTTCAGCGACCGCAGCAGGTACCGGGGATTTCCTCCTTGCACATCCATGGGGTTGCCCTCCCTTGCCCCGGGCGGTGACTCCGCCAATGGCCGTACCTCGTCTTGCCCTTTTCCCCAACCCTTTTTGGATGCATTTGGGAGCAGAGGTAGGGTCTCGGGAGGGGGGAGAGGTAATAAAAATCCAAGCTTTGATGATTGCCGCAGTGCGCCAGTGCGCGCACCGGCATGGCCCCTGCCGCCTCGTCGCGTGCAGTTGCGCCGCGCCCACAGCGCCGTGCGCTTTGCGAGCTGGGAATTCTGGTTGGTTTGGGTTGATGGGCGCTGTTCCTTTCACTGCCGCCGCTGCGCGCGGCATGTTGCGTCGGCCGGGCCATGTTGCTTCTGCAAGCCTGGCCTGGCCGGCCATTATGATGTGAAAGCAGTTTGGTTGGTTTGGCTTGATTGCTGCACTGCTGACCCTTCGATGAATCGGTTGCATCGGAACACACATAATTGGGCAGCTCAGCTAATCTTCTGTCAATTTAGGTGTATGTTTTCCATTAGCAATTGCCATGTGCACATGTCCTGACCTAGTCGATCTATTATTATAGTATTTCCCTTCCCTTTTTGTACCAGTTGTCTTTTGTTAGGAATAAGATTTACTGAGCGGATTTGTGTGTCAAACTGGGACCATAAGCTTCTTATGTCTTCTGTAGTTGTCTCATTAGTGTTAAGCTGGCTTTCTGAGATTCTAATGATGGATGGATGATACGTCGTTTTCCAACCAATATTTGGTGGTACGTGAAAGGAATCAGGCCTCACAAGTTGGGGTCTTGTTTTCTTCTCCTTGTCGCTTTGGGATCTCAGACAAAAAAAGTTGTACTACATTATTTCCTTCTTTAACTTGCAAGACAGAAACAGTAGCTATACTGTTAAGCAACCAGATCAGTTTTGGCAGCTCTTCTTGCATTTGTATGTTGTTCCATTATTACGGTTGCATAATAAAGGCTGCCATTTTTGTTCTTAATGCAGTGCTGGTTCTGACTGTACACAATTATTGTTCTTGGGGCTGACTGGTCAGATGCTTGCGTGCTCCTTTTAAATGACCTGTGTCCACCATGGCGATGAACCAGTATGTGTCTGCACAATGGACATTCTCTCATTCTTACTTTTTAGCTATTTGCTAGTTTTTTTTTGTCCTCAGCTAAATTTATTTATTAATACAGAATGCAGGATCTCCTTGCTTGATGGGCTGGATGCGTTGCATGCACGTTTGCAGTGATAAAAAGACATTGAAACGTTGGTTTTTTATCGATAAGAGGGTTGGTTAAGAGCTTTATCTCTGTGGAATTCTGCAATCAGTGCGCGGCCCTTGTGTTGTTTGTAGCTGTTTATACAACAGCACAGGGGGTGGGGGTGTTGTTGATGGATTTGAAGGCTACTCACAACTCTCCTGTTATTGCTGATACTCTCCCTAAGTTGATCTTGCCATCTTCTGTGATGACGTACACAACACCTACTAGTTTCCCCTCTCCGGGTCTGTGCTTGAATACTACGAAGAAGAAACCTCTGCCTGGCAAGATCGAAGAGGTTCGTGCTGCTGGATGGCTCGAGCTCATGTTAGCCTCATCGCCTCCTTGCAAGAAGCAGACCAAGGACTTCTTCGGCAATGATGTTCAAGCTGACGATCTTGATTTGCGATATTGCAATTGGATGGTGTGTATTTGAATTTGTAGTGACATATAGGCGAGAATTGGGCATTCAATAAGTTGTTTCCATTGCTTTGTTTTGTAGGTGAACTATCCTTCTGCTTTAATGTCATTCGAGGCAATTACTGGTATTGCCAGAGGCAAAAGATTGGCTTTGTTCCTTGACTATGATGGAACTCTTTCGCCAATCGTGGACAATCCTGAGAATGCAGTAATGTCTGATGAGGTATTTTTCTTACTCTTGCTCTGTCTATAAATTAACTTGTCGCACATGTATAATCAGTTAAATTTCCCAATCATTTCTTTTCTGAAGATTGTATTTTACAGATGCGAGCTTCTGTGAGGCATGTGTCATCACTATTCCCGACTGCCATCATTAGTGGAAGGTCTCGTGATAAGGTTTGTGGTTCATTCATTAGGGAAAAGTTCTGTGTCCTGTCACTTTTGCAATTTACTTCTTTTTATTATGTATATTTTCTTTGCTGATATGTTGTTTTATAGGTTTTTGACTTTGTGAAACTAACCGAACTGTACTATGCTGGAAGTCATGGGATGGACATCATGGGGCCTGTTAGGAAGTCTGACTCCACTGGTCATCATGTGGAACAGTCCACCGATTCAGGGGTAAAACAGTCTTCTTGATTTTGATCCACACAATTTTATTCCCATTTTTCATAATTTTAATTGTTCTTTCTTTCCCACTTAATAGAGTAAGGAGGTCAACCTCTTCCAACCTGCAAGTGAGTTTTTACCGATGATCAGCGAGGTATGTATCTGTTGGGAATAGCACTCATATATATCTTACAGTATCGACCTTGTAAAACTTGGGTCCCATTTTGTGCCATATGGTTCAACTAGCTCATTTGGGTTATTTCCAGGTATTCAAAAATCTCAGTGAGAGTGTCAAGGACATTGATGGTGCTAGGATGGAAGACAACAAGTTTTGCGTGTCTGTGCATTACCGAAACGTAGCACCTCGTGTAAGTCTACATATTGAGATTTTCTTTTACACTTGAAATATTTGTAGTGCGAAACTTTATCTGAATATTTTTCTTTTTCTTTTTTGTTATTACTTCGCAGGACTATGAAAAGGTTCATCAACGTGTTACTGCTGTTCTGAACAACTACCCTTGTCTTAGGCTTACCCATGGGAGGAAGGTGAGTATTATGCGCAGCCACCCGAATCTTGGGTAAAATTGCTTGCTTGTTACCTTCTTCTTTTTTTTCAAAATTTTATTTGATTGTGCTTTTGAATGCAGGTTCTTGAGGTTCGTCCTGTGATAGACTGGAATAAGGGGAAAGCCGTTGAATTTTTGCTTGAATCGCTTGGACTGAGTGAGAGAGATGATGTTCTTCCTATCTATGTGGGAGATGACAAGACTGATGAAGATGCTTTTAAGGTAAATGATGTATGGTCAACTTGCTAAACCTTCAAAGGTAAATTTGCTGTCGTTAAGCATAACCGTCCTCTTGGCACAAATAGGTTTTGAAGGCAAATAACTGTGGCTTTGGAATTTTGGTGTCATCTGTGCCCAAGGATAGTGATGCCTTCTACTCCTTAAAGGATACAGCTGAGGTAACAAGCACCACTTCGGTCTCTTTGTTTTTTTTATTGGTTAATTTGTTCAGAATGTCTGTGGTTCCTGAATATTCTTGGTATGTAGGTGATGGAGTTCCTGAAAAGATTGGCGACATGGAAGGAGGGATCCACTTGAGCAGAGATGAGAAAGAACATGTTTTTTCCTGGTTTGGGGAAGCACCAAGAGTATAAATACAAGCAAAATATATACTGCTAACCAATAAGTCGGCTGATATGGAGGAGTCAGGCCAACATTTTTTGATTGGCTTTTTTTTTTTATGAGGCCGTCACCCTTTTGTCAACTTTGTTTCTGGGTCCCACTTTCATCTCGTGATTCATGAGATTCTCAAACCATTGCATTCTTTTATTGGTTCGGTTCCTTTATATATATGAATATATGCTGAAAATTTTTTGGTCCCAATCCCTTGTTCTACCTACTGATCAGCTGTAAACAATTGTTCCTTTGTTTTTTTAAGTATGCGGTCCATATGCTCGATTCCTTGTATGAAGTTAGCTCGTGAGCGTTGACTCCATGTTTTGTACCACGTCCATTGCATCTGGAAGGATGCTTGGTAAACATGGAATTAAATAGCAGGCTATAGCGCCGCTATAGCGTTTGGGAAGAGACAACGCTAGGCTATGCTCATTTTTGGCGCTATATCCGCTATCGTCGCGAAAGCGCCATTTAGCGCCGCTAAACGGCTTAGCGATAGCGTTTATTTAGCGCCGCTATTCCACGATTTGCACTTATGTTATGGTTATGGTGTCATGGAACTATGGAACTACTAGTCCAGACTAGAACTTTAGAACTATACAAGTTTGTTGTATTGTCATGATATGTGCTGCCGATTTGGTCTTTTGGACAATATAGCATTTGGATTTCATGAATCATGATGTAATCATGTCATGTCACTTAAAGTAATGTTCTGGAGCTTTGGAAATGTATTAGTGTTCATGAAATATCTTTATTACCATGTTTTTGTTAGCAATTTATGATTTTTTTCATATATTTTCTTGTTTTTTTTGAAAAACGCTATATGCCATAGCACCGCTATAGCTCCGCTATAGCCTTATAGCTTTTTAAAAAATGCTGCCGCTATTTGCCATAGCCCGCTATTTAAAACCATGTTGGTAAATGGTACGTAGTTGGATATTTTTAAAATTTGCTTGGCCCACGGATTCACAGTTTGTAATCTTGTTGAAAACCAAAGTTTATGGCTCAGTTTGTAAACATGGTGATTAAGTGAAAGCTAACGCGCTGGCTGATTCTGCAAAAAGAAAACTGGAAGAAATTCTTCATCGACCCAATTTTTTGAGTGGATAATTTACTGGGCCTATTGTTCTCCTCTCAAAATACGGGCTCAACATTTGGGTGTAAGATCTAGGCGAAGCCCGGCCCAACTGGGCACAAGTCTCTCACCATTTGGACCTAAAAAATATACGGGCCATGATATGGAAGGCCGTTATCTAACCAAGGCCCAATAGCCCACGGCACCGAGATCTAAGCTATTGTTCAGCCCAGCCCACATGGATGTTGCTTCCGATCTCGGGCTCTCCGCTCTCGTCATTTCTCGCGGGCCAGTCCAGTGTACGCACGGCTTCTTTTCCCACTCGTGTGCGCCGCCAAAACCCTACCACGCCACCATGCCGACCATCGCGGCCGCCGCCGTCGCCCGCCGAGCCGGCGAGGCCCTGCGCCGCGGCGTGATGGGTAGGATGCGGTCGCTATCCTTCCTCCACCCGTCGCCCGGCTCCGACGACGAGGTAACTGCGCGCGAGCCTTGCTCGTTTCGTGGCCTCCCCTTGGGGACCGGAGGCGAGAGCTTCTGACGCTGACATTGTGATGTGCTGGGCGAGTGTGACCAGGTGACTGTAGAAGGCAAGGCCAACGCGCGCGCCGCCGTGCTCAACCGCCCCGACCATCTCAACGCCCTCACCACCCATATGGTTCGATTGCCTTATCCCCGCACTTGCCAAGCTATAGCGTCTGCACGTTGGTGATCCCTTGTTCGGCTGGTGATGAAATGCACGAGGATGCGGTAGAATGTTACTGTGATTACATGCGTGGTGTTCAATACCATACCACTTCAGTCACGCGCCATTGCTGTTCGATGAAATGTCTGCTTGTTTTTAGCTGAAATGTTTTTGTTCTTGTTCATTGAAATATATTTTTGGTTGTGCGGATGTATTGTTTGATGAAATATCTTCATCGAGGTATGATTCTTTTGCTTGTTGTTGCCTTCATGGCAATGCAAATCATTGTTGCTTAGTTTAATATGTGCATTTTTTTATAATTTTGTAATGTTCCCTTCATTTCTTATGGTGAAGGCGTGAGTTATTTTTTGGGGGCATTGATCTGGTTTTTGGGGGCATGGCTGTGTTGATAGGGAGCTAGGCTCAATAAGTTTTATCTGTCATGGGAGGACAATCCAAACATTGGCTTCGTCATGATGAAGGTATGGGGCTTCATCATCACATGATATTAATGTCACCAAACAAATTTAAATTGAGATGTACTATATTGTGTGAAGGGCAGCGGCCGAGCATTCTGTGCTGGCGGGGATGTTGTTAAATTGTGCCAGCTTATCAGTGAAGGTAAGCATTTAGGTCCTGTATGACATATAATTCACTTCGTTTTTTGTGAAACATTCAGAGTTACTTCAGTTTTATTTAGAAAACTGACCTCTGCACTGCAGTGTTGCTTCTGTTATATTTGGAAAACTGGCCTCTGCATTATAGTATTGCTTCCATAATTTTGCATTATAGTAAAGAGGCTGGCATGTTTGCATTTAAAAGGATAGGAAGCTTTTACGATATTGCAACTTAGAATAACGACCGATTCAATTATTTCATGACATTCTTCACTTATTTATATGAAAAATCAAAAACAACAATGTCAACAAGCATTTTAATTAAATAGATCGTATATTGAATTCCTTAAATTACACAAGAGTTACCAGAAACTTGTCTGCATACATAACCCATTTTAGTTGTATGTTAAGTTTACCTTCAGTGTTGACCTTTTCTTTTATCGAATCAGGCAAGCTCGATGATTGTAAGGATTTTTTCAAGACTTTGTACAATTTTATCTATGTTCTAGGCACCTACTTGAAACCGCAAGTAAGTTTTTTGACCCAAACTAGTTTCTTTAATTACACATTTTTTTTATTTTTGATTGACAACCAAGATTACCTTTATGTAGGTTGCCATTCTTGATGGTGTTACTATGGGTGGTGGAGGAGGTGTTTCTATTCCTGGAACATTTCGCATTGCCACCGATAGAACAGTATGTTAAAACTTCATTTTTTTGCTTGGTTTGCTTTTATTAGGTTGCTGTTGCCTATTGGGGAATCACTAGCCATTGTGTAGTATTTTTTGTATAGATACTTCCTTGGGGCAACACATTTATGAGCATGTGAATTTGGGGAATATAGATTTACTTAACCAAATTGTTTGCAGGTGTTTGCAACTCCAGAAGTACATATTGGCTTTCATCCTGATGCTGCTGCCTCCTTCTATTTGTCACATCTAACTGGTCATGTTGGTTGGTGTTCAGTGTTCCTCTTAGTTTCCTGTATTTTTAGAAATTTGATGCTGTCTTTTATGATAGTTGATTGCTGCGCTATGTTCTCTGTTGCATGCTAGGTTCTGTAAGCATGCATTAGTTTTCACCCTTGACCATTTGCAGGGGAATACTTGGCCTTGACTGGTGATAGACTGAGTGGAGTGGATATGATTGCACTTGACCTTGCCACACACTTTTCCACGAGTGATGTAAGATCCCATTAATCTAACCATGTACTCCCTCCGTTCCAAATTGTAGTTCACTGTTAACTTTTGGATATTCTATTTGACCATTTGTCTTATTAAAAAATATATGTAAATATTATTTATTTTGTTGTGATTTGTCTTATCATTAAACATACTTTAAGCATGACTTATATTTTTGCATGTTTGTACTAATTTTTTAAATAAGACGAATGGTCAAAAGACGTGTTCAAAAATCAACAGTGAACTACAATTTGGAACGGAGCGAATATTTTTCATGTATTGTGTTTTATCCTGGCACTCCTTTTGGCAAGAAAACAGATCGACATTCTAAGTTTTTTTTTTCCTTTTGACAGCACTTGAACTTGATTGAAGAACGGCTTGCAAAATTGATAACCGACGATCCATCTGTTATTGATTCTTCTCTTTCACAATATGGAGATATCGTTTATCCAGATAAGACAAGCATTGTTCATAAGTAAGCTAATCAGAATGGAGGAAGAGGAAGTAAGTGATCTCTATCTGAACTTGATTGAAGAACGGCTTGCAAAATTGATAACTGACGATCCATCTGTTATTGATTCTTCCCTTTCACAATATGGAGATATCGCTTATCCAGATAAGACAAGCATTGTTCATAAGTAAGCTATGCAATCAACACATGAAAATAATCGACTTCTAGACTGAACATTTGTCTAAATAAGTAGTTATAGTTCTCTAGCTGTTTTTTTTTTTCTATTCTGTATTTCTAAGTGTTTATAAAATATATTTGTATTGCCTTGGTCGACATAATATTTCCAATTTTTGAGATCATTATCCAATTTTATATAGAGAACTCATCATTTTGCAAGCACCTACTATATCACCATGTCAGTTAGTCACTACTGGTTGCTGACCTTTGTACTTGTTTTTTTGAACTTGAGTGTAAATTTAAATCATTGTCGTATTGAGCTCTAGTGTTCCTTTCTAGTGTAAGGTTCAAAGTATAAACTTTAATCTGAAATAACTGCCATAACGCTACCTGTTCTCTATTTAGCTATTAATTGGCACTGAAAGCATAGAAGGGTATAAGTTGAAAGGTTTGAGAAAACCACCTCAGGAATAGAAAACTAAAAACATTTTTATAATTAGGAGGGAAGGGGTCAGTGATATATGCTTGTTCTTTAATTGGATTAAGGGAAGCACGAGGGAACTATGAGGTTCTTTCTTTCCATATGGCATTAACTTTCTTGTGGCTGGAATGATGTCTTATTTTTTAATCTGATTCTCTTGTAGACCTTATTGGGTGGTAATGTAAATGATCCAATTGATTTTTTTTTATTTGGTTAGGATAGAGTTATTGTGCATGCTTTATCATTGTCTCATATAAAATGAATGGTATCCTCATGTTCATGTCTTAATTTATCAAAGCAGTAGACCAATATGTATCTCACTTGTGCGTTGCGCTCTTTGTCTTACTCTAGATTGGCGGTTATAGATAAATGCTTCAGCTATGAAACAGTTGAAGAGATTGTGGATGCCATGGTGAGTGATGGTTTGACTGTCTATTACTCCCAAATCTCTCAACATGGTTTATTGCATTGCAATATTGCATGATACATTTGAATGTGAGCAGTACTTATTTTTTTGGGTTCAAACCTGCTTAATTACTTCATCAAATAGTCTATCAATATTTTGGAGTTTTTGGATTTTTTTAATGATCTTGTTAGGGGAAATTGTTGGCATAACACTGCAATTTTTCTCCTCTTCCTGTAGGCCACAAGTCAGTGACTCTAGGGGCAAATCCATAGAAATTGCAGTGTCTCGCAGCCATTTTCCCAGCTTATTATTGCTATTTTGGCATGATTTTTCTTTTGTTTATAATTTCATTGTACAAATGGTGTACCTTTTAGCTTGTTGAGGTGAATGTTTTTGTTCCAATGAAAGTTTGGTAAGCTTGCTAATGCTTTAGAACTTAAAAGTGTTTGTACATTTGTAATTAGGAAAGTGAAGCAGCTAGTCTGAATGAGGAATGGTGTACCTTGGCATTGAAAAGAATTAAACAAGCCTCTCCACTTGCTTTGAAAGTTTCACTGCGATCGGTAAGTAGAAAGTTGAAAAGCCTCACTTATTTGTGCTTATCCTATGGAGCCTTTCCTGATATGGCATATGGCTATCCTGTAGATACGTGAAGGTAGATATCAGACACTTGATGAGTGCCTTGTACGCGAGTATCGCATGTCTATCAATGGATTCTCCAAGCATTCTCATGATTTTTGTGAGGTATGTTGTAGTACGTTCATTGCATTTTTTCCCAAGAGAGTGACCAAGTGACCATTGTATAAAGTGTTAATTAATTAGGACTTCGTTGTACCCGATCGTGCATAATTGCTGTAAACACATAGCACCTAATTAGAAAATGCAAAAAAAGTCTATAATTGTAATTGTAATGTACAGCTAGCCGTTTAAACTCTGCAGCTTCAATTATACTATCTGCACTCATTTGTTGTCGTCGTGCAGGGTGTGAGGGCGCAACTAGTGGACAAAGATTTTGCTCCAAAGGTAATTTTATTTTTGATTGGCGCACAGTAACTTTTCCTTCTGTTGTGTGTTATTGTTAAAACTTTGTTCTTGCAGTGGGATCCTCCTGTGCTGGAGTATGTTTCCGAGGACATGGTTGAGTCATACTTCGCCCCTCTAGAGGAATTTGAGCCCGAGCTGAAACTGCCGACAGAATTGCGAGAGGCATTTATATAGTTGCAGATGATTCCGAGGATTTGAACCCAGCGTTATTGTCACCACATGAGCAGTTAGGATGGGCAACATATTCATGTACCATATAAACACCTTGGTGTACTGGTGAATTTGAGCGCCAAGGGGAAACCCGTGTTTTTGCTCTTTCCCCAATTTTATAAAAACTAGAAAATATGTCCGTGCGTTGCAACGGAGAAAATTCGACTTTTTAGGAGGATAGCATACCAAGTCATTATTAACTAAATGTAAGCATAACTAAATAGTAATTCAGCGCTGCATTAATTTGGTGCAACTCTTCCAGTTTACACAAGAATGGAACACTAGAATGAAACTATGCCCCCAAATAAAACTTTAGATTATTTTTGTTGTATAAAAGTGTTGGCCTGTGTTTAGGCCCAACCCGAGATCTCAAAAGAGAAAATCCCTCTGCTCTTCACCCTCCTCACACACCCTCCTCACACGCACCGGACAGGGAGAGGAGAGGCGGTGGCCATTGCTCTGGCGAGGGGCGGCTCCGATGGCGGTGCGGCTATGGCAAGGGGCTGCGGTGAGGCAGTGCACCGATGGGTGGTGGCTCCGCTGTGGTTGGCCGTTGCACCGGCGGCGGAGCAGAGCGGCGGCGCATCAGCGCGGCTGGTCCTCTCCCAGGGGCAGCCGGCAGCGTCCAAATCTGGGGCTCCCACTGCGGCCGGCGGCAATCGGCGACTCCCTCTCCCAAGCGCAGGCAGCGGCGGCGACCGGCAACTCCCCAGACAGGTTCGGGCGATGGTTTCCTTCTGGTAATTTATGCTCCTCTCCCGATTGGTGGGTCGGGACGGATAGGGTCTCCGCCGAGTTGGGGCGGATCTAGGTCGGGTCAAGGCTATAGCTAGAGTTTATTTGCGGTGGAGTTTGGAGATAAAATTGATTAGGATAATTTGGTTTGGAAAAGGATTGGTGTGGAGTACGGACCGAAGGGGAGGGTTCGGGTTGCTAGAGTCGAACGGCACCCATGACGGACGAAGGATGAAGACGGAAGAAGAAATCCTATTCTCTTTAATATTAGGTAGAGATATGTCCTTGTTTACCGAACAGGCCCATGTTACGCGGCTATACGAGTGGTGGTGGCTTGTGGGCTATGACATTTCATTACCTGTTTGTTTTGAGTCGAAAGGGGCCGAAATAGGCCTCTACGTTGGGCCTATTGGGCCGGGCCGCGAGATGCCCAGACCACGGCCATTCGCACCAACATGCGGCGTTGCTGACAGCCCACCAGGCTAGGTTCGCACATGATCGACACCCACGAACAGTGACGCACCGGCCCATGTGCTACGACGCGACCGTCACACGGACAGCTTACCTGCTCAGTGCTTGAGTCTTCTAGGCGATGGGCTTGGTCTAGGTCTCGGAGCTGGCCCACTCATTTGGGATCCATTCTGGGCTGGGTTAAATTCTGCTATTAACATTGTAAGCCCAAATGCCTGTAATCCCACCGGTCGTGATTAATAAATTTGTCACGAGGCCTTATAAAAAAAAATAGTGTTCTATTTATTGGTTCCTTCTCCTACCCTCTGCCATATTCTTTCCCTACATTTTCACATTTTCATCCTCTTTCTTTAAAGAAGAGAGAATTCTTTACGAATGGAAAAGAAGAGAGTCCTTTCCTTCGGAAAAGAAGATAAAGAAAAGAGGATGTGAGGAGAGAAGAAGAGAGGTGGGAGAAAGAAGATAAACAGTAGCAAGGGTAAGGAGAAGTCGATGGCTTTGGCTCTGTGTTGATCGATGTCCCATATCCGTATGTGCTGATCGAGTCGCTTGGCTCTCCTTTCCAGCCGAGTGAGCCAAAGAGTCAACCAATATATAGGATGTGTTCAAGCACATCATCCTATGCCCGTGACAGGCAGGTCGGCACGCTTCCAGACCATTTTCATCCGCACGTCAAGCCGGTCTCAGGACTCACTGTCTAGTTTATGTTATAACTATTTGGTTGTCGATCGAGAATTTTTTAATTTTTTCACTTAAATTTCCAACTTTCATCCGTCGTAGCCTAAAAAATTCGTTTGTTGATATAACTATTTTGTGCGATTTTGTTCAAAAAAAAAAACTACTTTGTGCGATGAAGTTACTTTTTTGGGGTCCATCATACGGTCGAACCTAATTATTATTTTTTGTTTGTGTTCTCTCATCAGTCTCTCTCTTGTAATTTCTTTTCTTCTGGATGTGTCTGTCACCACACAAATATCTTTTTGAGTAATATAAGCATGATGTGGATAACCATTACAGTCTTTTCGTGAAAGAAAATTATGACTTGCTGAGCCATAGCACACACGTAGTAGCTTTTTTGGATAACGGAAGTAATTTGCTCTCTAAATATCGTAGATGTACACGGCAAATTTTTTTTTAACAAAAGCAAACACACTGCTAAACAAGATGTAAAAGCAAAGCTAGACAGATATATATTAGAGCAATATTCAAAATCAATCTAGACAAATTCTTTTATTAGTTCTCCATCCAACATTGTTTAAGAACTCCATGACCACCACCTTCAATAGATGGCACACCGTACCTTCCGTATTGCTGCTATGTCATCGTTCTTTTGTAGCAACACCCTATGGTGCTGTTAGCGAGCTCCTCTGAAAGAGGCATGTGATTCTCAGTTAGCTTGCCCTTGCCGGCGATGCCACGCATACTTGCTGTGTCGTACATAAATAAGTTAACTTCTGAGATATATGCAAACTTCATCTTAATTATGGGATAGATGACACACCGTACCTTCCGTATTGCTGCCATGTCATCGTTCTTTTGTAGCAACACCCTATGGTGCTGTTAGCGAGCTCCTCTGAAAGAGGCATGTGATTCTCAGTTAGCTTGCCCTTGCCGGCGATGCCACGCATACTTGCTGTGGCGTACATAAATAAGTTATCTTCTGAGATATATGCAAACTTCATCTTATGAGAAGTACCAGCTAGCCCCTAGCTAGCAACAAGCATGCATGCATGTGAACCGCAACTTGCCATGCAAATAATCGTTACAGTACTGATTGGAACACTTTACTAACCACATATCCACACCATTGGATCCTCGAACTCACGGCCCAAACTAATTACTCCACCGATATATAACCCATGCTGATCTCACATGCTCGATCCAGTAAGCAAACAAGAAGGAATATATGTGAATTGGACAGAACATGCAAGAGGATGTAAACTTACAAGCCCTGGCGCAGTGGATCCATGCACGTCCAAATCTAGGGCAAATATCCTAATGCCTAATGGGGATGATCGCGATGCGCCACCTCGAAGTCTCGAACCACATGCACACGCATCGATCGTTCGCCTCCACCTACCGCTGTGCCTCCCCCAATCTCCCGCTATAAATACCACTCGCCATGCACGCTCACTCACACCCACAGCAAGCACAAGCACAAGCACAAGCACAAGCTCAAGCTCAAGCTCAAGCTCAAGCAGCTAGCCATCTAGCCACAGGTAGCTTGCGCTTGTGATCACTTGTGTGCAGTTGTGTGGTGGTCGATGGCAATGGCGCCCAGAGCCGCGCTCCTCCTGGCCGTGAGCCTCGCCATCGCCGCCGTGGCCAGCGCCTGCACGTACTGCCCCCCTGACACTGACACGCCGACGCCGACGCCGGTGGTGCCGACGCCGACGGCGCCGGCGACCGGCGGCGGGCGGTCGTGCCCCAGGGACGCGCTGAAGCTGCACGTGTGCGCCAACGTGCTGGGCCTGGTGAAGGCCAAGGTCGGCACGCCGTACGGGCCGTGCTGCTCGCTGCTGAACGGGCTCGTCAACCTGGACGCCGCCGTGTGCCTCTGCACCGCCATTAAGGCCAACGTGCTGGGCCTCAACCTCAACGTCCCCGTCGACCTCAGCCTCATCCTCAACAACTGCGGCAAGATCTGCCCCTCCGACTTCCGCTGCGCCTATTAATCATCAGTGTGCATGCAATGCATGTCGATCGATCAGGCCATATGGCATGTGTGATGCTGTTTGATTAATTCGCTTGTGGTTTTCAGCTCTCTTCCTTTGTTTCTTTCTGTTGGAAAGTTATGGTTAATTGGCTGGTCACTGCAATGCATGCATGTAAGTGCCAGATGTTTGTGCTGATCAGTTAGTTACTGATCGTATGTATTCCTAAATTGTTTCCGACGATCTGTGACAGTTTCGCTGAATAAAATGAAACAATATTTTCTTCTGTGAGACTAGAACTTTGGCACTATATAGCAATTTGGACACCTTCGTCAATACCGCGTGCGTGCAGAAACTCCAAATACAACTCGACCGAATTAATATTGAACAATATCATATGCTGGAACATCTCACGTGAAGATTTCTTTACGACGTGTGAGGATGCAAGCTAGCTAGGGCGCCTTAATGCCTTGTTCTCCTCAGCTTATTTTATCCGACTTATCTACTCATAATTTGACTCATCTACTGATTTTACTTATCTTTTTAAGGTAGCCTCAAGAGTCCAATCCACAATTCGTTCAACTTGTGTTTTAAAGCCTTTAGGCAAGTTTTTTTTAGATAGTTAAAAACCGTATTCAAAAAGTAATTTCTCTGTGCAGTGTGGAATTACGTACTCTCTGTCGTTCTGATCCTTCGATCGGTAACATACCGTATATGGGAAATATATATAAGACTCTTATCGGCTTATCCTTATATAGCCACTTGCATAAGCAGCTCAACGTAAGCTCTAAGAGACATGCCTACACATGTACAGATAACGTAAGGAGTCTTTCATCTAAAGATGGTTAGGTCTTCTTACCATCACCCCAAATATCATCATCCATGTATATTTGAGCCACTACTAATGGAATATTTGATGAAGACATATGTATATCAGTTATTTATGCCAATTAATCGGCTAGCTAGCTAACCACGTACGGTACAAAAGAGGTTGCTCAGAAGAGATAGATGTATCCCAACCTCTATTGCTCTCGCGTAAATCCTTTTTTTTACGCGACAGGAAAAAGTGACTACGAATTCCCCTTTTTGTTTGCGAATCCCTGTTTGTATCCTTTGAGCGTACGCCTATAAGTAGCGATCAAGGAAATCGATCAAACGATCCCAATACCGTGAAAGAGAAACTTCCCAGATCCAGGGAAGCTTATCATAAAGGGCTTCGACAAGGGGTTTTATTCGTTCTTTGGGCAAAAAGATAAAGATCGGATAGATTCGAACCGCAATTGCAAAGGTAATAACTACTCTGGCAGTCCAAATCATAATCTTCACCAACTTGAATTTGGTTCTCTCACGAAAATCGCGAGTTGCAGAGATGAGAACCATGAAAAGCAAGATCCCGAATAAGAAAATAGAAACCGAGGAAACCACAAGAGTAAAGGCTAGTAGAGTCTCGTCTTTTGTCATTCTTAATTTGCTCCTTTTTCACTCAATGATTCATTCGAATTTCCCGACCAAAAATTTTATATGTCTATTCTATGATATTTCTATATATATTGAATATGATATCTAATATGACACCTGATTTGTCAAAGGGATTGGATTGCTAGCTTGTAACCACGTACGTACGGTACGGCTAACGAATTAGAATTAACTACGTACGTACTCTGCAGTTTGGTTAATTTAGTGTATGTTCTTTGCCATTATTTCTCCTAGTCAAATTTGTTAAGATAAAGAAGAATCAAGAGTCGGCGCTATATAGCGCATATTCGGCATTGTTGTTGCCGAGAGTTTATATCGCATGTGATGTACTTAATTGATCTTAATTATCTTGCCACCTTGTACGTTGCTGTTTATAAATAGACGCTGATCCCTCTGAGGAGGATGACGGCTTGTGTTGAGTTTGTTAAAATTGGCGCGTCAGCTCGACAACTTCTGAAGCCTTTTTGAGTCGATCTCTCAAAGCTTTCAAAGTCCAAACCAACTATTCCGACTTATCAAAGTCTAGCATTTTAGGCATTCACTACGTAGTAGCCCTACAAATATCAACACTCTAGATGCATGGAGGTCTAAAAACAAAAATTAGGCCGAGCTAAAAAAACATGTTCAAAGTTGGCTGGGCAAAATGAATAGACTGTCTGAGTTTAAGTTGGTTGTGTATGAGGTTGAAAAGATAAGCTGATCGAACATATAAAGTTAAATCACTTTAAACGAATAATTAGGCCTGGATGCATGCATGGTTAATTAGAAGAAGGTTGCACGGCACAGATCTACAGATTAGTCCATTTGCTGTAGAATATTATTTCATGATGCAAACAAACAACATGTAGCGTGTGCGTGTCTATGAACTGATGACGATGTACATGACCAAAGAAGCAGAAGCCATTCATTAGGTCGAATATAATCATGCATAGCGGACAGATCGACGATTAATCAACCTGCTGCAGTTCGCCACCCGTGAACCTGATAATGCGCGCGCACAGTTTGTCGTTTCCATTTGCTTTTGCTGACCCATGACGCACAAGAGTTGTGCGCAAAGAACAAATCGCGTATGAGATCGAGAACTCAATTTGCAAGCTATTAAATGATTAAAACGATATCATCAATATTAATGTACATTAGCTGCGCTACTATATAGCGCGTAGCGCTAGCTCACCCTCGCGGTGGACACGTCACCCCAAAAATCTCCACCGTCCGTTCGTGCCTGGCTGTCCCAGCTGTAGACGTACGATGCAGGCCCTTCCGGGGGGACGACTTTGCAAAAAACCCGCCGGCGTCCGGGAATTCATGCTTTAGCCCCCGTGTATTCGTAGACCGCTCCCTAGCCAATGCTTCCGACCCTGGGTAAAATTTTGTTCGCCCCCTCAATGTTTTGTGTGGTTAGCAGCGCTGCCCTTTTGGGCTTTCTAAGTACACCTGGTGTTCGCGAAAATTACGGCTCATGCCCTTCCTCATATAGCTTCCCTGCAGCCCTCTCCCCCCTCATTCCTCATCTTTCCCGTCCGACTCATCCAAGCTCCAGGCTCCAGCCTGCTCTTCACCTCACCGGCTCACCCCATCGTCCTGCCACCTCCTCCCGTGCTCGCCGGGCCGCCGTCGCCGACCCCCTCCCGTCCTAGCTCTCAACGCCCCGGCCCCTCCCCACGCCTGCTGATGTGTTGCCGTGTACTCGCTAGGTAGATCCGGCGAGACGGCCCGGGCGCCTGCTGGCACGCCGCCGACGGATCACTCGACGCCCACCTTCAACAAGGCCGGATCCGGCGAGGCCATACCTCGGGACGGCCTCTAACCCTGGCCGCAGCACCACCCGTGCCGAAGCCCTCTCTGCCGCCGATGATGCCACCTTCTCCGCCGTTACTGCTGCCTCCCCTCCCTGTTGGTGATATCTCTTTCCCTGTCCCCTTTCCCATCCATATATGGATCCGACGAATCCATCCCTCGGGACGGCCTCTAACCCTAGCCGCAGCGCCACCCGTGTCGGCGCCCCTCTGCACTGCCAACGATGCCGCCTTCTCCGCCTAATAAACATGCTTTTCTTCTATGCTTCTAGGTCTCCGTTGATGATCGAAGGATCGGTGCCTAGCTACAGCTTTCCTTTCCGTTGATGGGTTCTATCAATTTCCCCACTCATTATATTGTTCTATAAATTGTTTAGGTCATAGGACCCCATAATTTATACAAGGGCTATTGTTCATACAAAGGCTATGGATTCCTAGCATTCAGGGATTACGAACTAGGCACGTCTTATGTATACCATAATTCTGAATTGACATGTCACTATCTTGATCTGTATCTGGTTCAATATTTATTCTATGCACAATTAACCCCTGCTCCAATCCCACCATTTAGCCTGTATTTTTTTCGCGTCAAATGCTAACATATTTACACATATTTACACTGAGTTCTTGAGATATTACCCCTACCAGCTGATTAAGCTCAACAAGCAATATATAATCTTTGCAGGCTATTATGTCCTTCTCTGATCTCCATTCCATGTTATTTGAAATTGGATCCTTATAATACCTTTAGATGCATATAAAATTAGGAAATCTTTGTGCCTTTAATTTTATTAATAAATAAATGCTGTTTTATTGAAGAAATACAAAATTACAAACTCCAATCGTTAAACTAGTCCTATATTAATCATTTATAAGCTCCTGTTGACACGAAAAGTGAGCTTTTCGCGAACACACGTGCGGAAGCGTCAATTCAGTGATTGCGTCGCAACTAAAACCAAGCATGCCAGTCAATTTGGCCTGTAAATTGACAAGAAGTAAATTGTCAGTGACTATCCCTAATCGGCTTTTAAATAGCCAGATCAGGTTATTTTGAATCGGCTTTATATAGCCCGATTACAGAATCTATCGGCTTAATGCCAGATAGAGCAATTAAATATAGATATTCAATTACAAATCTTACTTCTTTTTGATATTTTTGTATAGTATCAGCAATAAACCTTTTAATCAATATATTGGGTTAAATCAAGGAATAGATCGAATAGATTGGTCAGGCCAAGACAGTATTCAAATCTAAAACGAGATATAAACCAATAGATTGGTTTAAAGATTTGAGACTAATGAAGGTAAATACAATACTAATCGGCAAACATCTATACATGCAAAATTCTAAACAAGGCATACGCAAGATCGATTAAACGAGGCAGTCGCATATATCGCATTCAGGAAAAGCATACAAGATACTTGACAATCGGCATTGAAGATAAACACACATTACAGATCGATTAAATCGAGACAGTGTAATATGCGAGAACATATTAAAGATCGGTAAACCCTGAGACAGTTTAACATGCTTTGTATACATGAGATCAAGATGATGCAGCCATGCATACGAATTACAAGGAGAGAATCGATTATCCCATCGAGATAGCTCTACCTGCGAGTTGAAGCTTTTCGACGAGGTCGATCGGATTCGAGAAAGTAGTTATGTTTTGAATATGATGTGTATATCTTTTCTCGAGACCTAAGGTCCTATTTATAGTATTACAAAGTCGATACCGATACAATCTATTTTACCGCGTCGTGAAATATATCTTCTGATCAAAGCGTATTTTTTCCGGAGTCTTTCAATTATCGGTATTCTTCAATACGCATTTCTTCTTTACCGATGAAGCCCATTTTCTGATTCGGCCCAATAATTCTGATATTTTCTCTATTTCATCATATCCGATTTTTCTGCCAAATTTGGGTGTCAACAGCTCCATGCCTGCATACCTATCTTTGGTGATTTTTTTTGTTAGTAATGATGCAAAACGATAGAATCTTGATTCAATGTGTACATGGATCACGCCAAACTACCTCTTTTCTACATATCATTGCATTATTTGAAATCTGATGGTCTTTGTGGCATCCGCATTGTTAAAACGAACTGTACATGGGCAATTCTTTTTTCCTTAATGTATTTTGTGACTGGATGGTTTGAAGTTTACAAGAGGCAGATTACTAGACTCATGATGCACTGATTTACTGTAGCTTCATATGATTTCTCTGAGGAGGCCCGGTCTGTCCATACCTTTCGTCTTGACATAGGTAGGTTGTTCTGCTGCATCCATGAACTGATGATTCGATTATATTTTCATTTGGCAGAAGCTTTGCAAGTGTGTCGTGCAACTTCTAATGGACTTGATTATTTACATGCTCTTTTCTACATATCATTGCATTATTTGAAATCTGATGGTCTTTGTGGCATCAGCATTGTTAAAACGAACTGTACATGGGCAGTTCTTTTTTCCTTAATGTATTTTGTGACTGGATGCATGGTTTGAAGTTTACAAGAGGCAGATTACTGGGCTCATGATGCACTGATTTACTGTAGCTTCATATGATTTCTTTGAGGAGGTGCAGTCTGTACATACCTTTCGTTTTGACATAGGTAGGTTGTTCTGCTGCATCCATGAACTGATGGTTCGACTATATTTTCATTTGGCAGAAGCTTTGCAAGTGGGTTGTGCAACTTCTAATGGTCTTGATTATTTACATGCAGATCACATTCTTCACCATGATGTGAAGGTCAGTAACAATGTTTCGTTTTGGACCACACATTGTATTATTTTTGTAAGCCATGGTGATTGTATATGCTGAAGCTGCCGCATTTGTTTCAGTGCTCCAATGTTTTCATTGCCAGAGACCAAAGTATAAGACTTGGTACGTAGCGTAGTCCCAGGAAAAGCACCATACTTTATATGCCTGGTTAGCAATCTTGATAACGGTGTAACTCCAAATCAGAAAAAGCTCATTTAATAATATATATGTTAATGCTAACACTGCTGGTGAACAGCTGGAATAAATTCAATTGAGTCAGCAGGGAACTCTTTCTGAGAAATGCTAAACATTTTTTTATTAATAGCATTGTCCTTTGTAGTATATCTATAAACTCTATCCCATTTAGTGATTGTTTTCATAAAGTTACCAAGATATATTAATGTTTTAAGGTACCTGCCATGCCATTCGGATTGGATGGTGTATTTTTTCGAGATACTACGAGATCTTCTTGGTTCTAAGGTGGTTGAGATACATTGATCTCACTTTTTTTTGGTGGTGCAAAAAATGTGTTTTGAGTATGCATCAAATACTATACTCCTAGGCGTAAGCTTCCTTTTTATATGTTTTTTAGCCTTATCATTGCTAGGTTGGTTGTGATTTCAGGAATGGTGCGACTGTTATGTTTCTTCCACTGGATCAACAGCTACCAATTTTTTTTTTATGGGTTACTTGTTATCTGTCCTTACTGCTTGTGATAAGAATTATTCATTATGCTATGTTTAACTTGAGGGTTATGATTTCTTACGATGTTAGTTGTACCCTTATATTGTTATCAGTTTTCTGGATAGATTGCAATGTTTAATCATTTCTGTCCTGTATATTTAATAGGAATTACGAGTGAAAACATGCATGAAGGGAGGCTAATCCTAATCGTTTTATGCTTCAGTACATGCATCCGTCTGGTGAAATCTGTATAGCTATCCCGAAACACTGGTGTTGTAATTTTACAGTTATTTTGTTCGAATATGTAGATAATTTTGCATTGTCAATACTGTTCTCTCCATTACAAATCCACACGGGGCTTCGCCCATGTGCGAAGCACGTGAGTTCTGCTCGTCATATATATATGGGGTTGAGCTATCTAGCTAGGTAGCTGTGATTGAGTGAGCCACTTTATTCCTTGTTTTAGTTTAGTTTTAAATCTGTTTGGAAATGTCTTTTTTTTACAGATCATTTATTGTACTTCCTCCGTTTTTTTATTTGATGCTTCTAACTTTTAGAAACATCTTTGACCATTCGACTTATTCAAAAAACTATGTAAACATCATTTATTTTGTTGTGATTTGTTTTATCATTAAAGGTACTTTAAGCATAACTTATATTTTTTCATGTTTGCACTGTATTTTTGAATAAGATGAATGGTCAAAGGCGTGTACAAAAGTCAAACGTGTCAAATAAAAAAGTGAAGATAGTAACATTTTAGATTTTTTAAAGATTCTATAGGATTTTTTTAAAAGATTCTGAAAATATTTATTTAATAATTTGTATTGTCTTTTCATCGCTCTTTTTAAGACCATCAATTTTTCTAATAGACAAATCCCACCGATTGGTTGGACAGGATTTAAATTCCACCCAACCAAATGGTTGTTTTATCTGTCTAGCCATTCAGCTCAAATCTTGTCCATCCGATCGGCGGGTATATAAAATCCGCCCGTTGGATTGACATAAAACCCACCCGACGAAACGCCGATAGACATCTATTATTTAATTTAAATAAAATGAATATTGTTTATTTATTTTGAAAACAAATAAAATATAAAAAATTCGATCGAGTATTTTCTCATCAAATGGTTCCACTGTATCAGCCTAGGCGTCCCGTTCTAGGCACTCCATGACACGCCGAACGGCACGCAAATGATCCCGATCGTCTGACGTCGGGGAAAAATGAAGTCACCTGACGTTGCCCGTTGATGGCCAATCCAACGACTGCTAGCTTGCTGCTGCCCCCATCGTGAACTTGACCAACTGGACCGGCCTGTATGCTATACGAAGTTATTACGATTATTTATATATTTTGAAAAAAATTAAAATATAAAAAATTTGGAGCATTTTCACATCAAATGGTTCCACTGTATCAGCCTAGGCGTTCAGTTCTAGGCCGGCACTCCATGACACGCCGAACGGCACGCAAATGGGCTGTCTGTATGGGCCGTCGGTCACATCGTCTTATATCTGTCATCTAATTTATGACGGTCTCCAAGTTCCGAGGAGACCAGCCTTCATGCGCAGCTTGATTCACTGGTGCCTCCAGTTTGAGATGTCGTTGAGTGCGAACAGATAGTGGATCGTATTGAACGATATGGACCTCACTCGAAAATAACACAATTGTACTTCCAACAGTAGGCTAACAAAGTACCAATAGCATGTGTTTAAGATAATGGAAGTTCTGATCTCTACCAACTAGATATACGTACGACCATTACAAACACTTTAAAAACAAAATAATGACAAGCAACTGACACGCTAAGACAAGCAATATGAAGAAAACAAAAAAAGCTTGTGTCTCATAATGCACAAACGACCCAAATATTTTGAAGGTTGTAATTCTACGGTTTCATAGGAGCGGTAAAGTCCAAAATCTTCTCACAACACCTAAAATGATTTATTAAGAAAGAGGACAGCGGTTGAAAACCAGGTGTAACAACTCAAATTTCATCTCACAGCCGCCTATTAAGTCAGTGAACCAAGATGCAATCCTGTAAGAAGAACCATGCCCCTCAACGATGCCAGTAGCAAGGTAACAATGCTCATGAGAATCGCTGCCCATGAGACCATCACTAAAAAGGCTAGAAAATGATTGTCGGCGGACCCGACGACAAAAGTGGGCTATGTCGACCACGGTGCCTCGTCGGCGCAGTGTTGGCGGCCAGCCGCCGACATATATCTATGTGGGCGGCATTTTGGGCTATGTGGTCGGCAAAAGCCGACCACACTGATCCTGATTCCTGTAATGGTCGCCGACCTCGAAGCCGTCGTCTGCCTCTGCACCGCCGTCTGGGCCAAAGTCCTCGGCGTCGACCTCGCCGTGCCCGTCGACATCAAGCTCATCCTCAACCGCTGCGGCAAGCACTGCCCATCCGGCTTCGCTTGCCCAGCCTAAAATTTTAGGTTGCTTCTGCACGCGCATTTAGTTTTAATGTACACCGTATGCCATGTAATGAACGCCGATATCGCGTTCCGAATTTTAATGTATTTTGTGATCGAATAACTGAATAACTAACGTGTTATTCCCTCCATTTTTTTTATGTAAAGCGTATTTTAAATTGACACATATTTAAAAAATTGTGAAATTAAGAGAAGCGAAGAGAAAATGACCATGCTACCCATGTTGTAAATGTCTTTAAAATATGAAAGATAACATAATGTGAGATAGTTGTCCATAAATGAATGAGAGAGAATTGTGTACTCTTCGTTTTGCTATATTTGTCCACGTCAACCATTGCACATAATAAAAAAGACACAAATTCAAGTAAACAATCTGCATTGGAATGATCATGCTATCTATAATTAATGAATTTGGTTGGTTGTATGCATGAATTTGATTGGCTGAATACATTTAAATTTCCTTCAACAATAATTTGATCAGTTTTATCATTAAAATGGATCATAAAGCATCATTGGTTATCATAATCGATAAAAAATTCGAAACAGATAACCCCGAGGCTATGAACAAATATAATGAAATGAAGGAGTAATAAATAAAGGTAGGCAAGAAATGACATCAATTAAGTTACATACACGTTTTATATTTCTAAACAAGATCATTCATACTATACGCCTTACATAAAAAAGGAAAGAATAATTCATTTCCCACCATTGCGCGTTTATTTTTTTAAATTTGTCTAGGTAAAAGAACTAGGTTAATTAACTTATGTGGATTTGGCGTTATATATCACAAATCTTGAATTTTTCTAACGACGTTATCCTGAAATTTTATAAGCAGTGCTTCTCTGCTGCTGATGATCTATGGACGATGGTGGTAAATATATAATTTTTAGGGGAAGTGAGACTTTATTTATAAAATTTGAAGGGTTTCAAACCAAACATGGCGCATTATCTAAATATACAAGCGGGGGTTTAGGCCGTTCCTTAGTGCCAGGTGTCGCTTCTATATCACTATGGTGCCACGTCGTTGATTTACGGCCGTCGGATCGCGGGCGGTAGCGACATCCGACTGTCCATTTATTTTTTACGTATAAAACAATTTTTTTCGCGCACCTGTGAGCAAGGCGGGTGTCTCGGTCAATGGGCTAGCTGGGCTAGCTCGCTCAGGCATGATGCCGCGGTTTGAATCCCGCGTGCGTCGCATTTTTTTCCATCTTTTTTCCCCTAGCCTCGGCACGACACAGGTGCGCGAGAGCGCCTACCAGAGAGCAAAGCGTGTGCTGCCGAGTTGGTTAGGCGGGTTAGTGTTGGCTCTGAAGACCCGAGTTCGAATAATTACGAGCACATCAATATATATATATTTGAATCACTACTTTGATGCATGATGGTGGTGAATCAAATATCGTTCATGCATGCATGTTGCCAAAATTCTCTATTGATCCCATGCTAGCTTGTCTCCTTTGCTTGGCGCCGGGACTCTGAAGTTGAGGAAACCAACTCCTTTGCGTAGAAGGCACAACTGAAATTAAGCAGTTCTACATGGAAAGTTGAAGATAAAAGCATTTTGTCGCTTTTCTCACCTGACATAATTAAAATATATTTAGTGATAAAACAAGTCACAATAAAATAAATGACATCTATATATATAATTTTTTTGAATAAGACGAATGGTCAAACGTTTGTTCAAAAGTCAAATGTGATAAACATTTTGATACGGAGGGAGTATAATATATTAGAGATAAACTCTAAATCCGATATGATATGTTAGAGATAGATTATGAGTTAGAGATAAACACTACATACCCAAACAAATCTAGCTGCGTAAATTAACATGCGGGCCACCTCACTTGTTTTATAATTAATAACAACTAAAAATGAGCTCTCTTGTGAAATGGGGTCATTGTTTAGTCAATGTGTACATTGCTAGCTATCTAGAACCCAGCTAAATCATTCCAATGCATGTTGAACACACGCACGATGCGTACGATTTGGCTTAATTAATTGGTTCGTTCCGAGTTTCATGCCTTTTCACATGCACTTGGTTCTACAGTTTTTCCGATCAACGAAATAATGCATCTTGCATATGCATGGAAAATATTTTTATATGGATATATAATTACATTCTTCGTTCTAATGCGATCGTCGAGGTGGTCCGTGGTCAGCTTCTAATGCAATCGCCACATGCCAATATTCATAGAATTCAAACTATACAATGCCTTACACAATAGCACATATAGTGCATCGTATATTGACATACACGTTGTCATCACATGCTAGCTGACTAATAATCTACTCAATCCATGCATGTGATGACAACGTGTATGTCAATATACTATACTAGCATGTGTATGCATGCACGCAATCCAGGGGATTATATATCAAGCCATTCGAATCGTGGGCAGATATATTCTTCCCACAAATCACAATACAGCCATGTTTTAGCCAAATCAATCAACCAACCAATCTTGTTCAAATCTGGAAACATAACGGGCCTGCGCACCAACTTCTTGATGAGGACATCAATACCCAAGACGAGAAGACGTCGAACTCGCTGCCGGGTCCGGTTCGGACTTCCAGGACCAGCGCACCTTCAAACGGATGCCCAGATCGCATACGACGTCCAAATGAGGCAAATAAAGACTCTACGGAAAGCTATCGAGATAAGTTTTCCAACGGATCCAACGGCGCCTCCAAATTCAATCCGAGTCAACGGGAATCGCAAAAACAATCTGACGGACAGAAACTTTCCGGCGCTTCGTCGCCGTATTTTTGGGCCCAAAGCCCGTGTGCCCCTAGAGTTAGGGCTGAGCACGTGTGGGCACCTGTTTGGGCGCCCCTCCTCTGGCCGCCGCCCTATATAAGTCCCATGCCGTGCTACGTTTTAGTTGGGTTTTGTTTAGTTGATTTCGTCACGGTTGTGTGAGATTTCGCCTTGTTCTTCTTGTGTCGGCTAGACCAACAGGACCAAGATTCTGAACCCCATTATCCTTAATATATATTCGCAATTCAGATTGCTTATCTTGTGTTCTTGCTCGTTCTTCGGTTGCTTGCAGGAACCGTCCTTCGTGGACAGGTCGATCGTGCCTCTGGTTCGGTCGATAACAATCGTCGTGGTGGTTTAGCGATCGCCGGGATTTCCAGTTCCTTTGCGGGGTTGGAAGCCGGATCGTTTAGGTCTCCGTGACACCTTACCGAGTTATCTTTACCATCTCTCACCAGAAGATCGGGACCCCGCGTCCGCGCCCATCAAGTGGTATCAGAGCATCCGTTGCCTGGTGAGAAATTTTCCTTTTCTGTTTAGTAGATTGGTTTCATACCTAGAGTCCAGAAAATTGCCACAAAAAAAAAATCCAAGCCCTTTGAGCCTTTGCTATTACCGCAAAGTTTAATTCTTGTTGAATTTGCATTACATCGTCGAGTCGCTGCTGGTCTTAGTGTCTAGATCTTTAGAGTTTCGAGTTCGAGTCACTTTTTTTTTAAAAAAAATCACAGCGTCGTGTACTTTGTGAGCCCTGCTTGTGCCGCCTTCTTCTGGCAAAGCGAGAGCTTCCCAGATTGTGCCGCCTCCTGCCTCAGTACCACCGCAACCCAATATGCGCCCTCTCGGTATCTAGCTTTGGTCAGCTACGTCGGTTCCCTCTCCAAACCGAATTCCGCTGCATCTCCACAAAAATAGCATCTAAACTTTCCATCCAAACCAAAATCTCGTGGAACCTTTCGTTCCAGCCAAAACGCAATCCACGGCTGTCAACAAACCTTTTTTTTAGCTGATTGGTTTCCATATCTAAAACGCCATCCTACAAACAAACTCGACCACCAGTTTCCACC
>SPJY01020215.1:1683852-1696041 GCA_005191435.1 Raddia distichophylla | reverse complement strand
ACGCCCAGATCACATACGACATCCAAATAAGGAAAATAAGGACCCTATGGAAAGCTATCGAGATAAGCTTTCCAACGGATCCAACGGCGCCTCCAAATTCAATCCGAGTCAACAGGAATCGCAAAAACAATCTGACGGACAGAAACTTTCCGGCGCTGCGTCGCCGTATTTTTTGGCCCAAAGCCCGTGTACCCCTAGAGTTAGGGTTGAGCACGTGTGGGCACCTGTTTGGGCGCCCCTGCTCTGGCCGCCGCCCTATATAAGTCCCATGCCGTGCTACGTTTTAGTTGGGTTTTGTTTAGTTGATTTCGTCACGGTTGTGTGAGATTTCGCCTTGTTCTTCTTGTGTCGGCTAGACCAACAGGACCAAGATTCTGAACCCCGTTATCCTTAATATATATTCGCAATTCAGATTGCTTATCTTGTGTTCTTGCTCGTTCTTCGGTTGCTTGCAGGAACCGTCCTTCGTGGACAGGTCGATCGTGCCTCTGGTTCGGTCGATAACAATCGTCGTGGTGGTTTAGCGATCGCCGGGATTTCCATTTACTTTGCGGGGTTGGAAGCCGGATCGTTTAGGTCTCCGTGACACCTTACCGAGTTATCTTTACCATCTCTCACCAGAAGATCGGGACCCCGCATCCGCGCCCATCACTTCTCCAAAACTCAAGTGGTACCAATTCGCTGCTCTAACCTCCACCTTCAAACCATCCTGCAAGCCCTCCCAGCCGAGCAAACCACCTTTCCAATCAAATACCTGGGGATGCCCCTTTCCACCCGCAAGATAAGGCATGCATATCCACTTCTAGCCCATCATCGACAAAGTGGCTTCCCGACTGGCTGGATGGCGAGGTCCATTCATGTCCAAAGGCGGCCGTCTTACACTTTTAAAAGCAGTGTTAACCGCCCTCCCCACTTTCATCTTTTCGGTCATCCGACCCCCTAACTCAGTCATCAAGAAGATCGACGCTCTGCGCATAGGCTGGCTCTAGAAGGGCTCTGACTCCCAACGCGCCGCTAGCAGGATCAGCTGGAGTGTGGTATGCTCACCAACCTCCCTCGATGGCCTAGGGGTGCTGGATCTTCACCGCTTCTCCAGAGCCTTGAGGCTTAGGTGGCTCTGGTTGAGCCGCCAGCAAGATGCGCCCACCTGGGCCTCCCTACCTTTATCTGCCCCGGATCCGGACAGCGACCTCCTTCGAGCAGGCTCTGACATCATCCTTGGGAACGAGGCCTCTATCTTCTTCTGGGATGACCACTGGCTCTCCGGTTTCGCCCCCAAGACGCTTGCACCGGGACTCTACAAGGCCTCCTCCAGGAAAAACAGATCAGTGCTTGACGCGACTTCCAACTTTGCCTGGATAGCAGACCTCCGCCGTAACCTCACGCCACAGTTGTTACCCGAGCTCGTTTTGCTCCTCAGGCGGATGGCTACCTTGCAACTTAACCCAGAAGAGTTTGATCTCTTTCCATGGCGCTTCACCCCTAACAAGAAATTCTCAGTACGGTCAGCTTACCTGCTTCAATTTTGCAGGCCGGGTTCCAAGGCCGGCCCTGCAGCAATCTTGGAAACTGTGGGCCCCTTCCAGGTGTAAGTTCTTCCTTTGGACACTGCTATACCGCCGCGTCTTCACCGTCGATGCCCTGCTCCGTCGCTAGCTTCCCAATGATTACTTCTGCCCCCTTTGCAGCAAGAATCTCGAAACTCCGGAGCATCTTTTCCTGCAATGTACCTTTTTGCGGCAACCCTGGGTCAGGCTGGCGGCGCTACTCAACTCCCAGCGCCTAAACCCCTCAGGGTGGCTTCATGAGGATTGCTTAATTAGTTGGTGGTCCACCGACATCATTCAAGACAGCCCAGCTCCCCGAAGTGCACTCTCCGCCGCCTGCGCCTTACTTTGGAGCATCTGGTTAGAGCGCAATAACGGGATTTTTCGGAATACCGACAGGCCACCCCTAGTTTTTTCAATCAGCTCCTGGACGACCTGCGCCTTTGGGAGGCTGCGGACGCACCCTTTGTAACTACCTAATCTCCTCTTGGCCCGCGGGGGAGGGGCCTTCATCTCCCCCAACCCTGTAACATTTTCCTACTTTGAATACATGACAGTCCTCCTACCTTGCTTCAAAAACTTGTTCAAATCTCTCAGTAACTGCCCCAAGGACAACAACCATACCAAGCATCGTTTAATTTGATGTCGATACTCATCAACACATGGCTGATGGCCCTGTTATGACCAATTTGATCATGCATGCATTGCATCACACTAAACACCCTAAACAGCCGGAGCACATTGCTTCTACAGTTCTATTCCCGAGATGCTAGCTAGCAGTAGCACATATAAGCTAGCCCAGTCCATCACAGTACACGATGGAATGACTTCCGGTGTTTTTTAAGTAAAAGACATAAGGATTGGCATCCATTTAAAGCGAATGAGATAAGGATATAAAAAGCTTTGAGTCAAGGATCAGCGACACAGGGCGTCAAAAACACAAAAAACATGGGTCCAGCCCATGTCTAAAGGTTGTCCAAAAGGAGGGTGAGGAACATAGAGGATGTCGGTGAAGGTTCAGACATTTTACTTGAACCAAAGGTTTCAGAGGGTATCAAAGACGACGGAGACTACTGCCACACAAAGAACAGGGAGGTAGAGGTAGGTGGATGTCACTACGTATCCGTCAATTCAAAGTGGGCAATGTTGCGTACATTTGTGCATGCACTATTGATGCATTACATATACTAGTACTAGACTAGTCCTTAGTTCACCAATGGACGAAGCTGCTTTGGTTAGTCAAGCTGGCAGGGTTGAGCGAGGCCAGGTGCAGTCAATCTGCAACGCCCTACTAGATTCTGATGATGAAAGTGCACTCCAAGAACAGGTGAAGTATACCTCTCGTCCATCTCCTTACACCGATATCTTCCCCGTCACCGGTTGCCCTACAGCAAGCCCACGACGCTAGCTCTAGGTCGTGTCGTCACAGGCGCCGCCACTCTAGTGCACCGGTGTTAGAGGTCGAACCACCGCTGTCTTGGCCGGATTCCTCTTGTTCTTTCTCTTGTGTGAGAGAGAAAGTATTTTTTTCAAATGTACCGTCTATGGATGTCTGAATTTTCTTAGTACCTCTTACGGTTTTGCTATCTATGAAGACTGTAAAAAACTGCATAATCAGACCAACTTTTCTGCGTCAACGGGAAAAAAACGCACACAGACAACACTGTAACATTTCAGTGCAATCGATCGATCATGAATTTGTCATGCTCATCAACGTCAGAAATTAAAGCAAGCTAGCAATTAACGAATGAAAATCTCATTACGATGTAACACTGTCACTACAATAATTTAGATCATGTTTGTTTGAGCTACAACTTCTCTAAAAGCTACTTCTAGAAAAAGCCATAAAAAACATGTTTCTTAATTATATCACAGTATAATTTGACCTTTTGAGGACTTTTGGCTTTTTGAAAGCTTTTGTCTGTATAATTTAGACAGTATAATTTAGCCTGTTTCTCAAAAGCTGTCTGTTTGTTTGAGTTTCTGGCTTCGGAGTCTAGAAGCTCAAACAAACAGGATCTTAGGATGGAATAGCTCAAAATCCGGATAAATCAACCTAGTTTTTCTTTCCTAGACAAAGAGACGAAGATCAACGTGACGGAAATAAAGAATGGGACAGACTCCAGCCCCCCACCCGGCGCGCCCGCGGGCGTGCCCAGTCGCCTATGTTTAAGCCAAACCGATAAAGAATTTATTGCTTATTCAGTCACGCAGCATCCAACCGATCGCTGCATGCAATATATATCGACGTGCATTACAAACTTAAATAAGTGTGCGTGCTTAAAAGAAACTTGGTGAATGATTAAATCAAGCTGGGCAAGCGAAGCTGGATGGGCAGTGCTTGCCGCAGCGGTTGAGGATGAGCTTGATGTCGACGGGCACGGAGAGGTTGATGCCGAGGACTTTGGCACGGACGGCGGTGCAGAGGCAGACGGCGGCGTCGAGGTCGACGAGCTTCTCCAACAGCGGGCAGCACTTCTTGCGGTCCGGCTCACCGATCTTCACGCCCAGCACATCGAAGCCCAACACAGTGGCACACACGCTTAGCTTCAGGGTGTTGATCGAGCACACTGGTTGTTCATGGTACGGTGATGGGACAACCGGTGTCGCCGGAGTCGGTGGTGTCGGGACGGCCGGCGTGCCCGGGCAGTAGGGTTCGCAGCCAACCGGTGTCGCCGGAGTTGGTGGCGTCGGGGCGGCCGGCGTGCCCGGGCAGTAGGGTTCGCAGCCAACCGGTGTCGCCGGAGTTGGTGGCGTCGGGGTGGCCGGCGTGCCCGGGCAGTAGGGTTCGCAGCAGTGAACGGCGACTGTGAAGAGCAGGAGGCTTAGGGCAAGAGACAAAGCTAAATTGGACGCCATTGGGATCGTGTGCGGTGACTCTGTGAGCACCTGAGCTTATGCTAGCTAGCTCGAGTAGTGGTGTTTTGGCTGTGGGATGATTATCTTTTGCTATTTAGGATGGTATTTATAGCTGAGTGGTAATGCATGGATCAATAATCGTACCGGCCCATGTGTAATTGGATCGATCGGCTTCATGATTCAACGCTGCCTGGTTGTCCTTGTTGCGCCAGTTGGTTGATTACACGGTCGCAGCATGGCGGAATTGTGGGAAACATCTGCCCACGATCCATTCATGAAATTTACGGTGGCGCACGCAAGCATATTACTTACTAGTTGCTACCTATTAAATGGTACGCACCAATCCAAAAAAGAGCAACCTGATGAAGACAACAATATATCTAAGAAATAAGTCTATTTACCCGCGTACTCAAACTTTTACGGAAGTCCAGATAAGGCTGTCTCCAACAGCATCCTCTAAAACATCCTCTACCTCAAAATAGGGGATAAATTCTTCCCCTATGTGCTTCAACAGCATTCCCTATTACGTTCCCTAAAATAGGGTTTTTCTCTCCATTCCCTTATATGCAGGGGTTTTCTTTCCTTCCCCTATATAAATCTCTACATAAGGAACGCTGTTGAAGATGGAAGAAATATAGGAAGAGATTTTTTTTAAACGGGTTTGCTATTTCGCTGGCGCCTGGAATTTGCGAAATCGTGCAGGTGCAAAAAATTCCACTAAATTTATATTGTTTTTCCACATTTCCATTTACTGGAAAAAAATGTTTTGCGATAGTGGAATTTTTGCGCGAGGTCTGATCAATTATAGATTTATTTTGTTTTTTGTTTATTATAGATTTATTTTGTTTTTTTGTTTATTATAAATTTTATTTTGTTTCCTTTTTCATGTCAAGAGATTTTTTTGCTCGTATAATTTGCAAAATCGTGTAGGCGCAAAAAAATCCACTAAATTTCTACTGTTTTTTCACATTTTCATTTATTGAAAAAAATGTTTTGTGATAGTGGAATTTTTTATACGAGGTCTGCATGCATGTACGCGGCATGCGCCTACACAAATGCTAAAATTGCAGGCGCCTGCCTAATAGTGCCTCCCTTTTTTAAATGAATCATGTATATGAGGCTATAGGAGATCAAATTTAGGGAATCCTGTTGGAGAGAGCCTAATCCTGTAAACTGTAAAACCGTTTATGTTTCCCCACCTGCTAATACCAGATCAAAACATACCCGATGCAGATTAGTATGGCTGTTTTGACGATGTAGCCACCTAAACGCCCGCCTTGGCCTTGCCACGGACGCATGTTGGCATGGCCTAAAACCGGGCCAGTTGAGAAATCAGTACTCATGTATTTTGTCTGCCTGACTTGTTCAACCTTTGTAACCCGAACCGGCCGGCGGCGAGCTCGAGGGCGGCGGCGGCGAGGGCGACGGGGAGCTCGACGGCGGCGAGATACGCTCCCTCCTTCCTCCTCCCCCTTCTTCCTCCTCTGCGCGTCGCTAAAATTGCCTGGCTTGGCGAAGAACAGGGCAGTCGCCTGGGCGGGTGATTTGCCGCCCAGGCGACTGCCAGGTAGCAAAACCGCATGTATTTTGTCTCCCTGACTGTTGTCAGTTGGGTTTCCTCGATTTCTCTGATCATGTCCCCAGGCTCCATCCCTCTAGGTTGATCACCAAGCTTGTGGATGATACATGGTTAGTGGCATCCGTCTATCTCCTCTTCCTTTCTACCGCCATGATCTTTTGATCTAGGTTTAACTAAGATCATCACTCCCGGTCAATGATCAGTTGTTGTAGCTGGAATATAGGGAAAGATTTGAATTGAAACTTTTCCAGGTAGTAGGGTCTTGAATTTCGTTTTGTTTAGTAATATTCAAACTTTAGGTCAATTTGTTATATAGACTTTGGCAATAGTTTGATGGGGACTTAATTAATTAAACAACCCATCAAATCTAGACTTCTCTGGGCCTTAGACATGGGCTCAAATTAGACCATATTATTGTTTTTTACAGTGCTTGTTAGCCATATCTCAAACTTAGAACCTTTTGACTTTAATACCATACTAAATTGCATGCAACAAGCAGATCGCTCTAATGTGTAATATTACGGCAGAATATCCCTTCTATATACTGGCTCATAATTGTTGCTTTGTTTAGAACGGGTGGTCTGTACTTATGATTACTATTGGTTAGTAAGCCCACGGGCGGGAATATTTACCGTGGGTTTACGAACCAATGGTGATAAGAACTATTGCTACCGGAATGAGTCATCAACCAATTGTGATATTTTCCTATCGGCTTTAGCCTCCAATCGATAGTGATAAGTTTGGATCACTGCTGATTCTTATAGATGGCCAGATGGGCCGGGTCAAATGGGCCGGCCCGAAAGCACGACGTTTTGGCCCGACACGAGCACGGCCCGGCACAAAAATAAACGGGCCGTGCCGGCCCGGCACGATGAGGAGGCCAGGCCCGTGGGCCGGCACGGCACGGCACGATTTTTTTTTTATTTTCCATTTTTACTTATGTATATAAATATGTACTTCAATAGTCCAACACAAACAGAGCAGCGCTCTGGTGGCTAGCATCCTAGAGATAAGGCTTTCACCCGGTGGTCACATACAGGTTCGATTCCTAGTTTCCTGCGTGGCTAGCATCCTAGAGATAAGGCTTTCACTCGGTGGTCACAGGTTCGATTCCTAGTTTCCTATCGCGAGCGCAGGGAGCAGTGTGTGGGCTGTAGCGGCCTGGCGAGTAGGCGGACCCTAAATGGCCCGCCATTTAAATGGGCCGGCCCGTCACGGCGGGCTAAGCTGGCCTCGTGCCGTGCCTAGGCCTCGGCCTCGTCCCATGGGCCGGCATGGCACGATTAGTTAAACGGGTCGTGCCGGGCCCGGCTTAAACAGGCAGTGCCTAAACGGGCCCGTGCCGTGCCGGGCTGGGCCGCCCGTTTGGCCATCTATACTGATTCTTATGATTCGTCCCTGCCTTTAAATAATCGAGGAAGAATCGATAAGATAATACCTTTTCACTCGTGGATTTTGTTATAAACGAATAGTGATATGGCTGTGTGAAGTATACATGACTATATTATTTTTTTGAGGTAATGGGCAGGAGCACTGCCATTTCATTAAAGCGGGAGAACGAACTGTACAACATATACAAGGAGAGAAGGGAGGGGGAGAAAGGGGAAGGGCTCAGCCTAGGGAAATTACAGACGAGAAGGCTGTCGCCCAAGCGGCGAGACCATCCCTGGTTAGGGCTACAACTTGCAAAATGGACAAAGCCTGATTATGGAAGATGGGCCTATTACGCTCCTTCCAGATTTCCCAGATCACGTGGACGATGACACCATTGAGAGATCTCGCAGTAGTCTTAGGGATGCCATGCTGACTGAAGGTCCACCAATCGCAGAAGCGAATCGAGCCGGTAGATACATGACTATATTATAGATAAATTTAATTTCGTGAATATAATCCACTGGATATTGCGTGCATGCATACACATGGTATTCATTATGCCCGGGAAGAATTTACGATTATTATTAGTCCCTGCAGCTGGTAGCATGTGACAACGTACGTGCATGTTAATACGGTGCATTCTATGTGTTGTTACAAGGTACTGTATAACTTGAAGCCTTGGAATATACGAATATTAGCATGTGGCATACTGGCAACACAAGCAACTTCCATAATTCTCGGCCAGCTCATTTTTCTTCTTCATACACATGTTCGCATGCATTAGAAGCCGACCACCTAGGCGCGCGATAACATTAGAACGAAGAAAATAATCATCCGTAAAAAATATTATCCTTGCATCTGCAAGATGCATTATTTCCTTGATCAGAATTCAGAAATGCAAGCTGTTAGCGTGTGGATCGATTAAGAAGCAACTGGAACTCCGAACAGACCAATTAATTAAGCCAACTAGTATGTATCGTGCGTATGTTCATCATGCATTGGAATGATTTAGTTGGGCTCTGGATAGTTAGCAATGCACTCTTGTGCTAGGCATTTGGTTTAATAATTGATCGTGAATTAACGTCGATCAAACTCGAAACGTACGATCAAGCTAGCTAGCCAGCGAGCTTAAACTAGACCCCATTTAATTCCTCAACTCCCGGCTTCCGAGTCCCGATGCCAAGCATTTATAATAGCTTATAATTCGGCCCAATAAAAAAATTTGTCATCATGAATTATATTCGATTCACCATTATGCAAAAGTAGTGAATCAAATAGTGATGCACATAATATTAGTGAGATGTGTATTAGTCTGTTAATCACTTTAACTCTACCTGATGGGTAAAACTTGCTTAGACCGGCTTAGGCTTAACAAATGATCTTCTGACTAATCGCCACAGAACGGTGAACCGATATTCACCGAACATTCATGATTCTTATTCAATATGATTTGACATATGACAGTTAGGGCTGGTAGATGCATGTTGAGCTATTGTGTTTGTGGGTATGGTTATGTGGGTACTTGGTCTGTTGTGATCAGTCAGTTGGGAAAGTCCAAGTGTGTGGTGTGGTCAATGACCGTGGAAGTAGAGAATGAATGGTGGGTTGTCCCTAGATGACATGTGATGAATGATTTTAAGGCACGAGATGCCTTGTGCTGGGTTTAGCCAGGGCTTACCCAGGAGGAGCGCGGATTAACACGCGTAGCGGAGAGATCGCTGCCATCTGCGGGATGGTTCCAACACAACGCGTGGCCATCGTGTAGAGTACGGGTCTTGAATCACTAGTTGAGACCACTCTGCGGAGACCCGCTGGGACCAGTCTCGATAGGGGACCGGCATCGGCCATCAACGAGGGTGATAATGGCCACACATCTCCAAGGTGACGGTCGGCTAGTGAGGGCTGGCAACACCACTAGGCCGAAGTGATCATGCCATGTCATGTGTGGTCCAGAACAGGATTTGCCAAATCCTGGAAAGGATGGCAGAACTAGGAATGGTTGGGGGCAACCAGAAGAAAGTCGAGTTGAACGATTAAGCTGGATATGTGTGTTGGATCAGTTGAGTTGATTGTGATATGGGCCAAGATTTGGTCAAGTTTGAGTTGGTTACTTTAAGGTTGGTCGTCAAGGTCTGTCGGTTGGACTTAGGTTGTGTGCCTGGGGTATGTTTGTTCTTGTGCTGAACCCCATGATGACTATACAAAAACCTTAATAACTGATGCGAGGTAGGATAACTTGAACTCATCTTAAAACTGCTTTACGCAAACAAAATAACCCCTTATCTCCAAATAAAGCCTTCTAAGCACTATATGCATTAAGGGAAGTGTTAACTAGCCAGCGTTTGGATGATTCTGACCTCGCATATTTCCACCCTTTTAGATAAAAGTTAAGGACAAGGATTTGTTCAAGTATCTCGAAGGAGATGACCCGGCTACGATGGCCATGATACGGTTTAGGGTTTACTCCAGTCGCCTGCAGGACTGCATAGCCGTTGGAAGATATTGCGGATAAACCTATATGCTCTGCTGACCCGATGGTTTACCTATAACCGTCGTGAAGTCTTTCGGCTTATTTAATACTAACCTGAGTCAATCAACCAGGTATGTAATTCTCTGAATATTGAAACGTATGTCTGTATGATACTCGGCTATGTATTGCACGCACTAGAGTACTGATCCAGGGTCTAGTGCATGTGTACAGTGGCTCTCTGGTAAGTATAAAATTGAGTGCTGATCCAAGGTCTAGTGCATGTGTACAGTGGCTCTCTGGTAAGTATAAAATTGAGTGCTGACATCCGTCCCACTGAGTACCTGGCCACCGGCCAATTATCCCATCCAGTTCATCCAGCTACCAATTTACACAGCATGCAGACACGGAGCAAATCTGGTTATTCCATGCCAAAGCAACAACTTTCCCTACACACCAGCACAGTTTCTCCCATCCCCTCCCTCTTATCGTGAGGCACTCAAAGATCCTCCTTGGTTACGTGCCATGCAGGACGAGTATCAGGCTAGCTCTTCTTCAAAATAAAACTTGGTCTTTAGTTCCTCGTCCTTCCAATGCTAACCTCGTTACCGGCAAGGCGGCAAGTGGATTTCTCCTCTCTTGGACATGTGTGCACACATGATGGTACCAAGCAACAGCAACCTGGAATGAGTCGGGCAAAGAAAAATGCTTAAAAATTCACCATTAAAGACAACCCGAAATGGTTAGAAATCTAGTTGGTGTTATCATAATGAAAAAGAACACATAAATTACCTTAGTCTTACCTCAGCTCAACTGGGCATTCCATCAAAACAATTTATTGGGTATAACATGGGCTAGCCGGCTAAGAACTACATCTTCTCGCTAGGTAACGTCTTTGGGAAGGATGCGGAGGTGGAGGCGGCAGAGCGTCTCGGCGGCGGAGGTGGAGGCGGGTAGCGCCAAGGATAGCGGAGGCGGCTGGGTGCTTAGGTGGCGCAGGTGGAATCGCGGCGGGCGCCGAGGATGGTGGAGGCGTCCAAATTCCCTATTACTATCAAATGTTTTTTTTCGAACACTTAGGAACTACCATTTTTAGGGCATGTACAGCGGTAGTTATTAGTCCATCTCTTAGCAAGGACATGGCATCAATTAGCTGACATGGCATAAAAAAAACAAGCATTAACTGCAACGTCGACTCCTACTGAAGAGTCGTCTCCGGGTGGAAGAGCCGATGCGCAAGAGACCGTAAAAACAGGCGTTGTACATCCCCTCGTCTCGTCCGTCGTCTCCTCCTGTTACATCATCACAAATCCCCCAATTAGCATCAAATCCAATCACAAATCCCCCAATTAGCAACAAATCCAATCACAAATCCCCCAAATCCAATCACAGATCCTCCCAAATCCCCAAATCAACCCCTAAAATTTGGTGAGGACGATGCCATCGTGCGAGGAGAACGTGGCGGCCGCTGCCGGCCGCGCGAGCTGGTCGTGTGAGGAGGAGGAGGACGACGACGCGGTTGCCGTCGCGGGTTGGCGTGAGGAGGAAGACGCGCAGCCGCCGCCGGCCACCGGCCACGAGCGAAGAGGGGCCGCCGCCGCTGCCGGGCGTGCGAGGACGCGCCGCCGGCCACACGCGAGGAGGCGCCGTTGCCGCCGCCGCCGGCGAGCGAGGAGGCACAGGTCACGTGCGACGGCGCGAGGAAGATGGGCGCCGCGGGTCACGCGCGAGGAAGAGGAGGAGAGTGGGATTTTTTTGATGGGAGGAGGATGGGATTATTAATGCCATGCTGGGATTTAAATGTGCATTTGGGGCTCTCCTTTGTAGCAGTGTGGTCTCTTGTACTTGGATAAATGTGTCAAGAGACTCTCCTAGACTCTCCTTTGTACATGCCCTTAGCAATCCTAATAAATATATTCCCAGAATCAATCCTTACTCAATCACATGTTTTTGGAGTAATGAGAAAATGAAATTGTACAGCAAATAATAGCTGTCAGAATGACATGGCATGGCCTAGACATACCACATGACATCGAAAGATAATAAGAAATTCTTACCAGACAAAAGTAGTGAGGTAGAATATGGAACACCAAATTGTAAGGGGTTTAGGATAAATTCTTGAGTATTGAAATTGAGATTTGAAAGGACATCTAGCAACTGATCATGTGTATCAGGCACCTGTCATCAACAAATAAGACTTAGGGCAAGTTTGGATCGTGGCCCGTGCTCATCGTGCCAACCGTCGGCGTGGCCTCGTTTTTTGGCGTGTGTTTGGATGGTGGCCGACGAAAGGTGCGGGCGTGGGGCGAGGGCGCGCTGGCACACATTCAACGTGATTGCGTGAGTTGCGCGGGGGGGGGGGG
>SPJY01020215.1:1654253-1667460 GCA_005191435.1 Raddia distichophylla | reverse complement strand
GATAGACCATAGAAGGCTACTGCACCTGTTCAGTATTGTGATGAACTGAGCTCCCATGTCTCTTTTCATCGGACAAACAGGAAACATCTTGATTTTATATAATGGTTGTTCTTGTTGTGTCATGTTATAAAAAAGACGTTATGTGTCTGCCGAATCTCGCATAAGATTGATGTGCTTTACAATAATGCAATTAGCACCATTAAGCAACTTTATATTGCACAAGCAAAATAACTGAATTGCCGGCGACCTGGTGCTACTGTGCTAGTGTTTCCATATTCATGTCTCTTTTAGCTTTGTGCAAGTGCAACAATCTGAACCTTGTTTGCTGCTCGCTTTGTTACGCGGTTTGGTTTGATTTTGTTCAGTTTAGCCAAAATTTGTTATTTTTGTATAAACCATCCAGTGTAATATTTTGGAATATTTTTTTTGAGGTTTTGTGGAGTTTTTCTTTGAGATCTTAAGAATCTTTAAAATATTTTTTTAAGTCTTTTCATATATTTTTTTTTTGTCCCAACCAAACTAAATCGAATCGAACCGTGAACAAGAGAGGCCAGGACATGCATCACTCTTTTGTGCAACCTGGGGGCGTGCTGCAGTGCGCTGCCGTTGGCCGTTGCCTATGTTTTGCCTTCTCCACTTTGTTGGTGAGACCATGGATGTCAATGTAGAAGAGCTAGCTACCGTTTCCTCGATCGCTTTGGTGGCAACCTGACGCACTGATCAAAGTAAGCACGAAGTCAAAGGGGCTTTTGGTTTCACGGGATGCAGCACGACGGTTTGTTGTTGCATGTTGGGACTTTGGGAGTTTCGCTAGCTTGTCCATGCATGTCACCCATCGGTGTCACCGGCGGTGCTGCCCTCTTCCTAATGCAAAAGGAAACTAGCATATCAGTGCTGGTGGCCTTACGTTTCGGAGTAATACTTCCTCCGGTCATAAAAAGAACTCACCGTTGACTTTTGGACACGTCTTTGACCATTTGTCTTATTCAAAAATTTAGTTTAAATATATAAAAATATAAGTTATACTTAAAAAACATTTAATAATAAACCAAATCATAACAAAATGAATAATATTTATAAAACTTTTTTGAATAAGACGAATGGTCAAAGACGTGTCCAAAAGTCAACGGTGAGTTCTTTTTATGACCGGAGGAAGTATTACTCCGAAACGTAAGGCCACCAGCACTGATATGCTAGTTTCCTTTTGCATTAGGAAGAGGGCAGCACCGCCGGTGACACCGATGGGTGACATGCATGGACAAGCTAGCGAAACTCCCAAAGTCCCAACATGCAACAACAAACCATCGTGCTGCATCCCGTGATACCAAAAGCCCCTTTGACTTCGTGCTTACTTTGATCAGTGCGTCAGGTTGCCACCAAAGCGATCGAGGAAACGGTAGCTAGCTCTTCTACATTGACATCCATGGTCTCACCAACAAAGTGGAGAAGGCAAAACATAGGCAACGGCCAACGGCAGCGCACTGCAGCACGCCCCCAGGTTGCACAAAAGAGTGATGCATGTCCTCTCTTGTTCACGGTTCGATTCGATTTAGTTTGGTTGGGACAAAAAAAAAATATATGAAAAGACTTAAAAAAATATTTTAAAGATTCTTAAGATCTCAAAGAAAAACTCCACAAAACCTCAAAAAAAATATTCCAAAATATTACACTGGATGGTTTATACAAAAATAACAAATTTTGGCTAAACTGAACAAAATCAAATCAAACCGCGAATCAAAGCGAGCAGCAAACAAGGTTCAGATTGTTGCACTTGCACAAAGCTAAAAGAGACATGAATATGGAAACACTAGCACAGTAGCACCAGGTCGCCGGCAATTCAGTTATTTTGCTTGTGCAATATAAAGTTGCTTAATGGTGCTAATTGCATTATTGTAAAGCACATCGATGTTATGTGAGATTCGGCAGACACATAACGTCTTTTTTATAACATGACACAACAAGAACAACCATTATATAAAATCAAGATGTTTCCTGTTTATCTGATGAAAAGAGAGATGGGAGCTCAGTTCATCACAATACTGAACAGGTGCAGTAGCCTTCTATGGTCTATCACCAAGTTCCACTCTCAAATTGTCATATGGGTACACTTTTGGAGTCTGCAAAAACAATACGACAAGTGTTTGTTAGGTTATTTAGCAAAATATATCAAAAACAGCCATCCACTTTACTGATTCACAAGAAATAGTATTGCTTGATCAGGTCTACATTCATAAATCAATGTCATATATTCTTCTTTATCCATGTGTTACAAAGTGATCAATGAAACAGATGTCATTGTACTGAAGAACTTTGCAGCATAATATATAGATAAAACAGTGCAGTTAAACAGCTTTGTACAAAAAAGAAACTTCAATGCAGTTATATTTCTCTCCTATATCATTGACTATAGATTACAGAAGGAATGCTCCAGTTTGGCCATAGTAACAACATTCCAATAGCAATTAGATATGAACTCTATTAGTTACCAACTTTTCAAATATGTCCGAACATATGCAACTAAAGTCCGCTGCAAGTGCTCTCCCTGTCTGACTTCCACTAATCTCTAAAGTATTGCCATGTAAGATAAAATAGGTGATTCCATATACACATCATTAACATCTCAATAAAATGTGATTACATAATAACCATCGGTAATAACCAAATGTTCATCTAACAGAATCCTTTCATGCTTCCATGCATCTATCAGAATTTCCATGCTTCCATGCATTAACAAAACTTAACAGCATCGCAGAATATTTATTTATTTATTGTCACCATTTTCCTTCTCATAAAAAAACAACTTGGTGCTATTTTTTGTATGAACAAGTTCAAATAGTCAACAGAGGGCTATTATATAGCCATCAATATATTACTTAGCTCAAGATGACATTACTCCATGACTTCATATCAGTCTAGCATGCCATTGAGGACTAATTCAATTCATGTGAAGATCAGGTAAATAATTAAATGTCCGGAAAGTGCGTGCTGTAATTAATTGACAGACAGACGCGTTCAATCTTTTTCTTCGAATCAGAGGAAGGATACTTCCAGGAGATACTTCAGGAATCGGAGCAGTTTCAGGGAAGAAATATACTTCCAGGAGACTGGCCACTTTTCAGACACTACTAATCCGATTCAGAATCAAGGCTTTCGTCAATCAACATGGGAATGAGATTGGCCATTCTGTATTGTTCCCAAACAAAAAATAGTATCTAAATCCTTCTAAATCCTAATACTGTTGTCTGAACATTTCAGCAAACACTGTAAACTATTTTGTGGACATTGAGGAAATACCAAGGTTTCTAAAAATATAAACATAGTACTCCCACCGTTTCACTATATTTGTCCACGGCCACCATTCACACAGACCAAGAAAACACAAAATCAAGTGGAAGAAGTGCATTAAGATGACCATGCTACCTCTAATTAATGGATTTGGTTGGCTGCATGCATGAATTTGATTGGTTGCATGGATTTAAGCTTCCTTGAAAACAACAGTTAATCAGTTTTACTAGGGGCGTAACATTAAAATGGATCATAAAGCATCCTTGATTACCATAATGAACAAATAATTTGAAATTGATAATCCTGAGGCCATGGACAAATATAGTGAAATGGAGGGAGAATTAAATATTAAACTACCATTCCATGTTTGAACTTTCAGTACAGCTTATACTTCAGTATTTTATAAACAGATTCTCACATACCATGGTTTTTTCTAGGGAATTTTCATCCAGATCTCGTTTTGCCTATACTAAATTCTTTCGTTGCTTTATCTCATAGCCAATATGCACGTCAGCTATTGTTAGCCAACCACTAGTGCCCAACTGCCCATGTACAACCATTTCAGTCATCTACAATGTTTATTGAGACAGTGAGCATAACAGCTAAATCCATGGACATTTTGTCAGCATGTACTATAGTTAAGAATGCTGAAATCATAATAGATCATGCATGATTTTTCTCATGCGAAGAGTTCATTCGAAGGTTGATTCTAATCTTTCATGGATATTGGAGAATGTCCTAAACTATCAGCCGATTGAAGAACACAATGGGCCAAAATATTGACACCTATTGGGATTTAACTAAAACATAAATTTAGTTGCAAGTACAAAATAATGCACAGAATCAATGTAGGCCGCCTAGTTCATACATTACTAGTTGTCAAACATTTTTTATTAGTGTATTGTTTAACATCATAGCTACTCTTTCAACAAAAATCCACACTAAATACTACATACAATCACAAAACACTATAGTTTTCACTAAAATTGTGGTGTTCTGTGCGTAAAAAATGGAAAACCGTGGATTTTTAATGTTATATCTAAATGGTGTTCCTAAAAGTATGGGAAAATCAAATTAATAGTTGATGAAGATGCACCGAATTATAGTTCATACATTTCAAAGGTCCCATATAATTCTAGTAGAAATGCAGACACAAGACTAATGAAAATATGCAATTGCCCATAGAGCATTGCAGGAACACAGCAAAGGAAAGTACAGCTAGTGTCCAACAGTCCATAGTTACTGAAACAGTTAAAATTAATGACAACCTGTCAACCTCCCATCCAAAGGCATCACAAGGTAGCAGTTAAAATTCATGGAACAACTTTTCACACAGCGAGTGGCAAATAGAACTTAAATTTATAACTATCTGGTTGAGGATTAGACGACTGATTTCAATCAGTTTGAAAATATCAACAAAAAATCCCTGAAACCCATCATCAATAACTCTGAAGGTCCTTTACAATTGTTTATCACATGGATAAAATTCCGGATTCCTTCAAAAGAACATGGATCATAATTTGCAGAAAGTGGGATCAACTATCTCAACACCGTCCACCAATTTCCCATTAACATGTTTGCATTTTGTTGGCTATGTAAACTGGCAACCAAGAGCAATATAATGTTGTGCAGTCAAGAGCTAGAAAACAAAACTGCATTTAATAAACGAGAATGGTAAATAGGTTGATGTGACACTACAGGATTTCATCCATATAGTCATCTCGGAGCCTACGTGCAAGCAACCAAAGAAAAAATTACAAATATGCTCTAATTTTAGTTAATCCATTGATGTGGATTAAAATGTGCATTATTGTTTTTATTAGGCAATTCATGCAAACCTTACTTCTATTTCACAGCAATCACAACTCTAGCCTAATGTGTACACTGTGCACAGCAACTCTGAGGGATTCAACATTTTATATCATCTTGAAGCAACATTAATTTAAATTTTTTCCATCGGAAGCTGAAGAGGAACTATATATTCTAACTTTTAAAAAAAACAAATAAAGCATGTTCGGAACATATCATAGAGCCTAGGCGAAAAATGCGCATTCAAACAACAGAGAAGAGAGCAGAGCAGTAGCATCAGAGAAGAGAGCAGAGCAGTAGCATCGGACACTCACATAGAGCACCTTGGAGACCGTCTAATTAAAAAAGGGCATGTTTTGCATGAACTGAGATCAAGTATCATAATTCTATTAGCACAATTCCCAATTACGCATTTCTCTTTTGCTGACTTTGTGAACTGTCAACTAAGAGCAATACAAAATTTTGTAGTAGACATCTAGAAAACAAATTGCAACCATTACCCTAGAAAGGAAAGAAAAAGGTTTAAAGTGGGACACATAATTCTTCCTTCCATCCAGTCATTTAGGAGCCTAGGCGCAAGTTATGAAAATATTCTGAAAATAAATTGTAGTTTTAGTTCGTCCATTGGCATGGATTGGACCATGTCTTCTGACTCTTTTTCGGTCTTCATTTGGGCTAATTCATGCAAAGCATACTTATATTCATAGAAACCATAAATCTAGCCTAAAGTGTACAGGCAAGACGCAACCTCCCTGTGTTAGTAACACAACATTTTATATCATTTCAAAAGAGGCAGTATATTTTTTTCCCAGGCAGTCTTAGAGAAATTCTATCTTCAAACTTTAGACCGGCCACATAAGGCAAGCTTCAAACATGTCATAGCCCAAAGGGGCTACACAACAAGGATTGTTCTCTATGACACATTCAAAACTCGAAATTCACAATACAGTAGGGAAAAAAGCAGTAGCATTGAGCACTTACATAGGGCACCTTGGAGGCCTTATCGTTAATGGCGGCCGCCACACCAAGAGCAGCGAAAAAGCTCAGCCCTCCGCACAGCCAAGCTAGCGCCTCGTACTGACCACCACACATACACATGACCAAACCACTTCAAATCAAAGCCAATTCAGACGCCCAAGATGCAATGCAAAGTCACAGACGTATGCGGCATCAGGAAGGGCAGCAGTAGGATGCCTGAATCACCAGACCTTGCCGATGTGCGGCGCGAGGCGGTCGACGCAGGGCTCCGGGAAGGGCGTGCCGTTGTCCCACACCAGCTCGTCGTTCTCGGGGAGCTGCGACGCAGAACCCAGACCAAATTGGCTCGATTAGAGACGGCAATCGCGCGAGGAAGAGAGGAGCTCCAGCTTAGTTCGGGGCAGTATTCGGATCCGTGCGGAGGAATGAGAATCGCGCCCTCACCGGCTTGTCGGGGACGATGTGCCTGCCGACGGGGAGGCCCATGCCGGCGCGGTGCCGGAGCGCGGACGCCGCGGCGCGCGCGGCGGCGCCGTGGCCGCCGAGGACGCGGGAACCCACCGCGCTCAGCCTCCCTGCCATTACCACCTCTCACTCGCTCTCTTGTCTCTCTCAGATCTGCGCCCGCGGCCGTGTCGTATCGTGCTGCTCGTCGGCGGCGGAGAATGGAGAAGCGACGAGACCCCGGCGCGCCAGGCCCAGGCTATGGGCTCAGAGAGTCAGAGGAGACGAGCATGATGGGCCTTATTGGGCTCTTATTTGTGCTGGCCTATTGGGCCTGTTTGTGTGGATACGGCCGGACAACATCGTGGATTGGGCTCCCAGTCCTCATTGGTAGCCTAGTAGCGACTACGAGTACACGAGATTGGGTAGCATGACGTTTTCACAGTTTCACTTATCGATCGCAAGCGAGCTGATCGGTTTGGCACAGAAGTAGCTCAAATATTGACAAGACGGAGTTCATGTGCTGATGTCAGGTCGGCGAAACTAATATCACTCTCACCGTTTTCACTGAAAGCATCTAGGCGACAAGAGAGAAGGGCACTCATCAGTATAGTTCGATGCTCCCAGAGGCATGCATGAGGTATGAGCTCCAAGTAACCTCAATTATAAGCTGAGTTAAACGAAGCTACCACATTAATTTAAAAAACTAAAAATTATGGGTTAACCCTTTTGAACGTGCTAGGCCGAAGCCTACAAGTGCAGCATCTTCAATTTATAGGCCCCAGCCAACCCGACAACATACGTTTTTATTTTGTTATGATTTGGTTAATTATTCAATGTATTTTAAGTATTACTTATATTTTTACATATTTGAACTAAATTTTTTAATAAGACTAATGATCAAGGTGTGTCTAAAAATCAACGGCGACTTTTTTTTTGATCAGACGTAGTATTTAATAAGTTAACCAGGAACCAAGACCTACTAGGCGCTGGTGTCATAAAAGTTACATGTTATCAAGGTCATGGGTTTAAGGTGGTACGCAATCATTTTTTTTTAGGTTTTGGAACTCAAGACCTAATGGGACATTAACCAGACAACTATTGTGTGGTCTCGGCATTTTGCATTGACTAGCTAGTTGTATAAGTTCTGCATGTGAGTAATTTAGTACCATTGTCTTCCACTAGGATATAACCCCTTAACAACCCCTAAATTATAGCGTTATGGGTTAGACGAGCTAGGCCGAAGCCCACAAGTACTGCAGCAGCTTCAATTTATAGGCACCAGCCAACCCGAGAACGTACGTATTCGTATCGTATCACCTATATATCATTACATATCTCGAAGATTTTCCTGATATAACCGTAGAGCTAGTCCCGAATCCTTCGCGTAATGGCGCGCGGCCATCTCAGATGGAGCTAGACATGCACATTGCAATGACGTCCATGCATGGCCAAATCCATGAGCAGATACGTTTGCTCACTGCACTCCGTCGCCACGCGATTGTTTAATCGCTAGTTTAACTCTGAAGCATAATCAAGTCATCAAGCTGCAGTTGTTTAAGCGCCTCCCTTGAACTCGGCGCGACCTATCACCGATCGATTAAACATGGTACCGACATCAGATGACGATGTCTCCACGAGTATCCACATCGAGAATCATAGTGTCCGGACGCTTAAGCTAATCGCGCCATCGATCAGCGAAATAACCTGTCTCCTAGGCGAGCTCAGATCCAATCAGCTTATGTCATTATTTCATGCTGGTATGAACAGCGCGCAACATCCTGCCTAAACTATTCCATGGCTGCGACCTGCAACTGCACCGACAGGTCAGGACCGCGTTCGATTAATCGTGCAGTTAGCTAACTGCCCCTCCGGGAACAGGATTAATCAATCAATCAGTCTCTCTCGTTGATTTAAGCGGGTGGATTAATCAATCGATTTGGAAGATAAACTATGCAGGGGCTCACATGGCATTCAATGTTTGATGTGTCATGTCTCCTCTCCTCCCCTGCTGGCTAAATAAATTTAAAAGGAGATATCAGTGAATTTAGGCTGTTTTTTAGACTAATTTATGGTTTATTTTGCACTTAAGAGTCTTAGAGTGCACCAGGAAAAGATTAGTGTGTTGTTTATCAAACATGCATGTACGGTTCAGTGTATGCTATTTATGCACTTACCACCCTTAATTACCGGTGCCAGTGCTGTATACCATGGATCCGATGTGATCCTTAATTACCAGTGCTGTAGCACACGGTGTACCGTGGGAAACACTAATTGAAACATATAAATCACTCATAAAACACCAAGTTAAACACTCATGAAATGTAACACGCATGGAATATGCTAATGAAACACAATAAAACACATGAAACACCTATACCATTTGGATGGTACGTTGTCTGTTAGTATTTCTGTTAATTAGATGAGCCGAGATAATTTTATATAATAGCTAGAACTATATCTGGCCTCTAAATTGTAGGATATAATAGGATTGATGTACACGGTGCAAGATGAATAGAAATAACAGAGTTGCTTCTGCTAGGTGTTTGACGCCATCGGACGGTCCATGACCCATGCATGGCCCATCGTTCCCAGTTAATCGTACTGCACGCAGGTGCACTTTGTTTTTGCTCTTCTCTCAAGCACTCTCTCTCGCCCCTCAAAACTCTCTTCTTCTTCCTCAATGCGCAGTCGACACACACACACACACACACACACAGAGTGTTCCTCCTTCCCAGCACCACCTCCTCTCCATCTACCTCTCCGATAAGTTCCTCCTCCACATCTCCCCCTCCGACGAGCGTTGTCATTCACCATTAGTGGCGGTGTAGCATGTCTCAAATCTAGGGTTTGCTTCCTAGTGGTTGATGGAACCATTGTCGCCTGACCTCTTCCCTCTCCTCCTAATCTCCTCCCTCTCATCTCTAGCGAACCAAGGCGCCATTATTAGTCGGCAACGCCATTGCTCACCAGCTATCGACCGCTCTCTAAATGCTCCATTTGCCTCCCACTCTCTCTACATTCCCCCACTCTCTCTACATGCTCAATCTACCTCCTCCTCCTCCATCTCTCTCTCATGCACAATTTAGAGAAGGAGATGGCCCGGATTTGAGAGGAGATGGCCGGATTTGGGAAATAAGATGATTCCAAATTGTTGGGGTAGCTTTATGTGGATATCAGTGGAGAGATGGTATATTGGTGGGGTAGCTTTATGTGGAGTGAGCTTCCAGTTACGCTAGAGAGAGAAAGAGTGTAGGTGTCGACATAGTGGTAGTGATGATATAGATAGATACAATGTTGTTTCTGGGAGGTCCATGGATATAACTTGTAGAGTGTTAGCTTGATGGGCAGGATTGTCGAGATCACTGTACTTTAGATGTTCAGGCGAGGTAGGGCGGAGTCATCTAGACGTTTGATTGATGAGTGGGAGTTTAAAGCACTTAGTTTATCAAAAGTTTAAATCTCGTCTTCTAATTAATGTGAATGTTAAGAATATACTTTTGAGTAATTAGATAGATTGTGTACTATATATGTTGTTAGGTGTTGGAATACGTAAATTCGAAAAAATTCCTTCCAAATTTTATAGTCGTTCAAAAGTTGGGATGTTACCCTAGGGTACCCCCAATCTGTTGATGGGCTAATTAATTTACTGTACCATTGACACACTCTAATATAAGTACTTGAATTAATTATATCTAGCTATAGAGATGACGTCAACCGGTCGGTGAGTAATTTGTCCAGATTTTTAGTCGAGTAATCGGTCTCCATCTGGAATATCTTTGACGTCTATCTGTAGATATATAGTTTGTCCTGTAAACATCGATGCATACTTCTTGTCAGCCCGCGCGCCCTATGAAGTTAGTAAGAACAACTCCCGATCATTAATAATCTGATGATCGATCTGTATCAATATTCATCTTTAATTTGTTGCGTAACATTGATCGACTAATTAAGTGCGTACGTAACAAGATTTTTACATTCAGAGCAACACACGCGCGACTAACTTGCTTCCATCAAAATCTATCACTTTAATGTGACTTGACTACGGACATGGGCGGAGTGTAGACGACGTGGTGCAGCGCCTCAATCCTGGCTTAGAAGCTCATCAAATTAAGACGTCCCATCCGAAGAAAATGAACGAGTAACCAGATGCCAACTATTATCCTGGCAAATATAATATAAGTTGGTATTACTTGTGGCAATGTGCATGCATCAAAATCTTGAATTTTTTTTAAAGACAGATACGTAGACTAATGACAGAGTGCTATGGAGCACATTATATATAATTCTAGATGCATGCAAATAACATGGGCATGCATGTTAGCCTGAGTCCAAAACTCATAATCTTAATTAGCCCTTACCTAAATTTTGGGAATTCATGTTCCCCATCTTACTCCAATACATCTTGTTCCCAATATATTTTAGAGATTTCTATCTTGCTCTTAAAATATCGGGAGTGATCAGTCTCCTCTCCATGTATTGTTTCTTATTAGAATGAATTTAAGAAGTGCTAATGTGCTATTGAATAGGGTAAAAATACGGATGATTTTTTATTTATTTATGGGCGGTATACGTACGCGGAGATCAATGATTTTAATTAGGAATGATCATAGAAACAAAACATACTAGTAGTGTATTTTTTACGAGGGAGAAACACAGTTTATGTTGGGTCAACAACTAATTGATATCAGCAACTAATCATAGGATGCTGATGCGCGAGCAGACGGTCGAGCTCAATCTTTGATGGCGATCGGAATGATCTTCCTGTCTCGTAACAATGACGTTTCGATTTGCAAGCACCGTCTCAAGACATTACAAATGACATCCCGACTCAGAACGTTTAGTCGTCTCCTTTTTACCGCCCATCTATATTTTTCTCTACCATTTTATTTTCTATGTATCAAGACGTTAATTTTTAGTTTCTCGACTTCTTTTCTCATGGCATTACTCCTCGCATGCTGGGACTACGTTTTTTTTTATGTTGAGATGGTCACAATGCGGGCTTGAATTACTAAAACTATAAACTTCGAAATTAAAGTTTAGAGAACCGAATTTGATCAGAAGCGAGACATTTCATTAATTTGACCTAGAGAGAATTGTCTTATTACGATGTCAGCCCACTGAATTTGTGTTTGCACGGTTGCCCCAAAAACAGTTAATTAGGGCTCCCATTAGATGCTAAGGTGGTTGTCTATGTGACTGTTAAATAATGAAATGGTTAGCCACATCCATCTACTTCATGGTCACATATGCGCTAACCTGGGCCTTTCCCTCCCCTCTGACAAGTTCACCACGGCGCCCCTCCCCTATTCAAGCTCGCCGCCCCTCCCCTAACCAAGCTCGTCGCCGCGCGCCGTCCCCTCACCGAGCTCGCCGCGCCGCCCCTCCGCCGAGCATGCCGCGCCACCCCTCCTACAAGCTCACCACCACACACCGTCCCTTCCCAAACTCGCCCCGTCGCCCCTCCCTCGAGCTAGCCACGCTACACCGCGTCTCCCCTCCCCCGAGCTCACCGCCTCGCTCCGCCACCACCCTCCTCCTAAGCTCGTTGCCCCACCCCTCCCTCCCTCGAGTTCATCGCCGCACGTCGCCCTCCCCAAGTTCGTAGTTGTGCACCTCCGACACCTAAAGCTCGTCGCTCCGCTCCTCCCCTCCCCTGAGCTCGCCGCCCCTCCCCTCTCCCGAGCTCGCTACTTTGCACCTTGGCCACCTCGAGCTCACCGCCGCTCTCCGCCATTCTTCTCCCTTGAGCTTGCCGATGTGTGCCGCCCCTCTCCACCCTTAAGATGACCGCGCGCCAGCCCAATTATCCCTTAGGCTCGCCGCCATGTGTTGGCCCTCCCCTCCCCGGGGTAGAGGGTGTGGGGTGAAGAAGAGAGGAGAGTAGAGGGGGGAGAAGAAATAGATGATGTGGAGGCCACCTCAACAATTAATGGACAAGTGGCTGCCACAACAGCACTTGATGGGCACATAGGCAGCCACCTCAACATCTAACGGGAACCCTAAGATTCTGGGGCAACCGTGCAAACGCCGACAAGTTCAGGGGCTGACATAAATTGACACTCTACCAAGGAGGGAAACTCTGGCGAAGCCATCCATTAGCTCTTTACACTCTCCCTATCCTAGGTGATGGCGACACACTCGTTATAGGAAAAGCTCAGAGTCCTGATAACCAAGGATACTCTTAACAACCATATCCAACCAGTTAGTAGTCTCGATGACCTACACTAAGCAGTCGAGATAGACCAGGCTATCTCACGGCTTTAAACAAGTCGTCGTCACAGTCACAGCTGTCAGCACCCGTCTTCATAGCGAGGCAACAACGTTACTCACCCTCAACCGTTTTTTACTGGCGGTCGAGAGAGACCCACTCTCGCACTCCCATGAAATCAAATTTTTGGGTGTCATGGAGCGAGCTGAAATTTCCCTCGACCCCTTTTCGCCAACGGTCGAGAGTAACCCTTGCTTGCTCATGCCTGAAATAAACTTTTAAGGCGCAGTGGGGAGGGGTTGTCTTAATCACGATGACCGTGCGAGAGGCGGACGATAACGATATATGGGCCATGATTAATGTTGGGCTGCATTTACTTTCTGGACGGTTTCCTAAGAGCTGTCGAGAGAGTTGATTTATGGACTTTTAAAGGAACCATTATTGTTGTTATATGTTGAAACAATGTAATATATATATATA
>SPJY01020215.1:1538973-1653008 GCA_005191435.1 Raddia distichophylla | reverse complement strand
TACACGCGCGGGGGCGGCGAGCGGCGGCGCTGGGGGCGACGTGGCAGGCGGGGATTTGCTCCGGATCTTCCGCCGGCGGTGCGAACGCCGAGGATCGCCGGTGACCGTGGAGCGTCCTAACTACGGCGAGCTCTACCGGGCGGAAAACAGCACCGATTTGGGCGATCCACCTATGCATTTTATTCGCCTCAACAAGATCTAGCTACTGGTACCATCTACACGACGAATTGCCTACGGGAAAATGGAGTTTACCTCAGAAACGTCCTCGGGAGAGTGGATCTTGAGCCATAGGATTTAGGTCTGGGGGTGGGCAGTGGAGTGGTCGGCGAGGAACAGTAGAGTAGGGTCTTATAGGGGGTAGGGCGCAGGGAGGTCCTTTGGGCTCCTCCTCATGGGCTAAAAGATCTAATCCCACTTCTATGGGCCCTTAATCACATGCTAATCCAGCCCATTAGCAATTAACTTGGAATTAAGCTGATGTTAGCTGCAAAATGTAAAGAATTACCTAGGTTTTCTCTTGAAAAAATATTGGGACATCTAATAATTTTATTTGGATGTCATAGTGCGAGAGGCGGACGATAACGATATATGGGCCATGATTAATGTTGGGCTGCGTTTACTTTCTGGACGGTTTTCCTAAGAGTTGTCGAGAGAGTTGATTTACAGACTTTTAAAGGAACCATTATTGTTGTTATATGCTGCAACAATGTAATTTAAATTAAAATATATATCAACCAAGTTGAAATGTCATTTTTCTTAGTGTTGATAGATTAAATTTATTCACCGAAAGCCTAGGTGTGGACAAATAACAATGGCGACCGTGGCGCCACTTGTTGATGGCGTCTTGATGGTCTTACCGTGCTACCGGTGCTCCCTCCAGAGTGTCTTTCTTGGTAGCTAAGTTGTCGCTTGGGTGGTGGTTTCGACCGGGCCGAGGTGGCGGTGTTGTGTTGTGGTGTTTACTAATGGTTTCTAACTTTTGTGCAGGTGTTGTTCTCGCTAGTGGGCAGCGCGGAGCTGCGGTGTGGTTTCGATTTTAGGGCCGGTGGCAACGTTGAGCTATGTGGTGTGGTGTAGCCTTCGACCAGATTTGGTGCCTAGCATCGTGTTGTGTTTTTTAAATTTTTTATATATTTTTAAATTTTTAATATTGATGGAGCTCTTGCCCTTGTGTTAAAAAAACTATGAAATCTAGGCCGCAAATTTTAAAATTGCAAAGTCGATGATTTTAACATCTCCAAGCTTAAGATCTTTGTTGAAGTGCTTGGACTTCTTCTAGTGGCTTGTCTCGTATGAGCTCTCTTTTTCGTTATCAAACCAAATTAAATTCAATCGAACAGCGAACCAAAGAAAATTAAGGCTGAACAGCTGAACGACTGAAATGACTGAATTTCAAGCGCTTCTGGAGGTAGTCTCGAGATTCGGATCCATTTCGTTTGACTTTCTTTTTATAGCGTTAGGACCCACCTTAAAAACTGCGAAAAAACGGACTTAAGAAACATAAAATATATGTCTTTTTAAAATGTAAATAAATTGTTAAACTGTTAAACCGTTAAACTGTTAAGCTGAAAAGAACCGGCCCAGAGGATCTATCGATCGCTGCAGTGTCGAATAGTAATACTTGTCACAGGTGGTCAAAAGGTGAATCGAGGAGGCCATGATGATGCATTTCGGTGCAACCATATAACTTTCCCGCTTTGCTAAACCCTTTCGGATGTTGATTATTCACACGTCTTTGGGAGCTGGAGCCTTGAACATGCTCTAGTACTGAGTAGTACTGACTACCGAGCTGCAGCTGCTTCTGCAGGACATCAGCGAGCAGCAGTGATGAGTCATGATACGCCGATATGAGTCATCAGCAAACATCTCTTTGCCCGATGTTTGTTCGGTGGGGCAGGAGTATGGTATGACCAGGAAACGAGCATTCATGGCACTGAGAGAGCTAGCACACTGAGACTGACGGGTGGTATCGCTATGCTGACTGATCACTGTTCAGATTTGTTTCCTAACGACCATTCTTATGGAACCTCAAAATTTGGTTCCAATCCCAATTTTTGTTATTTATATAGTTAAATATACTATTTACAGTCTTAAATTTTAATCGAATTTAAGGCTAGCAGCATGCTACTGTGGTAGAACGACAACAGTAGCTAACATATTACTACCTCCGTTTTTTTTATTTGACGCCTTTGACTTTTTGACACTTCTTTGACCATTCGTCTTATTCAAATTATTTTTGTAAATATTATTTATTTTGTTATCATTTGTTTTATCAATAGAGGTACTTAAAATATGTCTTTTTTTTACATCTTGGTACAAATTTTTTGAATAAGACGAATGGTTAAAGACGTATTAAAAAGTCAAAGGCGTCAAATAAAAAAACGAAAACGCTACAGGGCGGGAGTCCGGCGCGACCGGACTCCCGCGCGCTGCGCGTGTAACGCGCGGGCAGGGGGCAAGGAGTGGCACTGTGTGCATGCAGTGGGTCCCACAACCTTTTTTTTTCTTTCGGCAACCATAATTTTTGACTGAATGTTCCAATCCATAAACCGTTTGCACCAACGTGTTCCTCGTATTTTTACGAACAAAACAAGATATATGTTGCCATATAACTCTTCAAACTTATCTGGTGAAACTTGAGGTTCGCCTACTGAAACTTGGGTTTCGCCTAGTAAAACTTAGGTTTCATACTTGTAAAACTTTGCCGAACTATCAAGTTTCATCAGGTTTCATCCAAGTTTTTTCAAGTTTTATCAAGTTTCATCAGGTCAATTCAAGTTTCATCAAGTTTCAACAGGTTTCATCCAAGTTTCATCAGGTTATATCGAAGTTTCATCGAAGTTTCATCAAGTTTCATCAGAACACGGCCAAGTTTCATCAAAACACGGCCAAGTTTTGCTAGTATTGATGTAAGTTTCATAAGTGCCTTCTACTAGTTCACATCAAAAAAATCAAAAAAGTGAAAAAATTCAAAAATTCAAAAAGTATTTAAAATGGGTTGCTCTCGATTTTAGAAGAATTATGAAATTTATTCCACGTATTTTGAACACTGTTTGAATTTTGTACAAAAATCGGAAGTTTAATCGGGATTTTAATCAAACGTCGACTAGCTAGCGCCCAGCAATGTGCGCGCGGTTATCTAGTCGGTTGCTGTGTATGCGGGACGCGGGCGCCATGCAGCCGTGCGATTGGCGCGGTAGGCGGGAATCGGACGATGGCGCGTGGTCCGGCGGGCCAGCGTCCGGACGGACGTCCGGACGCTGGCGCTCGCCATAAAAAAAAAATGAAGGGAGTATGAGCACTGAGCGTGTGAGACCAAATTTTCAACGATTACCTGTGCTATTGCCTTATTGGTAAGAAATCTATTGATACAAAAGTGTGATGTGTTTTCCTGAAAAAACACCGACGAGAAATCCATTAAACTTTTGGTCATTTCAGGTAGAATGAAAATTTCCCTATGCCGCTAAACAGATTTGCACGTAGGTATTCTACAATACGTGACTCTTTCAGAGATTTGAATAACCCACAGCGGAATGTTAAGCTGTCGTCTAGGAGAACATTGTTGCTGACAAAAAATTGAAAATTTAATTTTGTTAAGAATATATGGAATGGTTCATATTTTTTCATGGTATAAAATTAATTTTGTGTTATAAATCATATGTTTTTTCATGGTATAAAATTAATTTTGCCTTTTCTTTTCCCCTTGAAATAGATCGATCTTTTCCTGCGGTTCTTTTCCTCGAAAAAACGCATAGGATGGTGGAGTAAGGCCTTGTTATTTTCAACTTATTGTAACGTAGCGTTTCACTGTATCAAAATTTATCTTTTTTATACAGCCTATTTGGTGTGATGATTTTTCTCAGGTTTTTAATAGTCTTCATAAAAACCCTAAAACTATTTATAATTATTTTTATAATATTTAAACCTCTATTTTCAGACTCTCGAATCTCTACAATACACTGAAAATGTACGACCGAAGCAGAGAAGCTTGTGGCGAGGCATGGGAATTAGTGCACACGCAAACCCACCACTGTGCTGCTCTCGCAAACAGTATTATGTCTGCGGTGATCTCTTTTACTTGGCTGCATCGTCAAGAATTTTGCACAGCCTTCCCTCCTGCTGGCCACCAAGAACACGAGCTACACCTCCAAAGCCTCCCATCCTTTAAGACAAGAGAGGTGCGAGAGAGTGATGTAGATTGTAGAGAGAGAAAAGAAAGCTGATGAGGCAGAGAGAGACGCCGGGGTCTAGTTGCAGAGGAGAGTCCTGAGCGGGAAGGACACTTTATTGCCTTTTTCATGTTGCACGCTATCATTTCGAGATCAAGACGCTGCCAGAAGAATAAAATACTCTGCCTCCCCCACACATACCTCCACAAGCTCAGCTCAGGCCCTCACATTCACATACTCACAAGAGGAGAGAGAGAGGGGCTCAGGGAAGAGGTAGAGAGAGAGCGAGACTCGACGCCAAATCCCAATTTGAAACAATCGAGGAAGGGAGCAAAGGATCGAGCTCGATACAAGCTAGGCTCTTCGGGAGGAGGAGGAGCAGGGGTGGCGGCGTATGAGGTGTTGCTGGATTAGATGAGAGGAATGCCCTTTGCTGGTAGCGCCAGAGAGGGGCACGCGGGGACACTGCTGCTGCAGCATCAACAGGAAGGGTTGCCTCTGCTCGGGCTAGCCGCCGGCAAGGTCTCCGGCGCCGTCGGTTTCTGGGAGCCCACGTCGGTGCTCGATCGCCGGCACAGCCCCAGCCCGAGCCCGCCCACCTCGGCTTCCACGCTGTCGTCGCCGCTGGGCGCCGCCGCCGACGTGGCGGCCCTCGCCGGGGCTGGCACCAAGAACATCTCCACGCCGCCGCCGGCATGGCCGGCCGGCGGTGCCGGGGAGGAGGCCGCTGCGGGGGTCAAGGAGGAGTGGGCGCACCAGTTCACGCCGCTTGACATGGGCCTCGGCCCAGGCGAGGGGTGGGACACCACCGGCGGTGGTGTGCTGTCCGACGCCGCGGCGCCGGCGGGGCTCGCCGCCGACACGTTCCTCCATTGGTTTATTGGCGGCGAGGACGCGTCCGGGGCGATGGCCGGCGTCATGGACCCACCGGCTCTGGAGCTCGACCACGCCACGGCCATGCTGTCGCCGCCGGCCGCCGCGTTCGGACCCAACCTGCCGTTTGCGCCGGCCATGGAGGACACAAAGGCGGCGCCTTTCGGCCACGCGCCCAACTTCCTTCTCCACCAGCACCAGCATCACCCCCAGCCGCACGCCGCCTTCTTCGGCGCGCACCACCCGTCCTTCGAACTCGCGCCGCCGTCATCGAAGCGGCACCATCCGATGGCTGGATCGCCGGCGCCAAAGCTGCCTCCTTTCCCTGGCCCCCTCACTCCGGCGGGCGGGCACCTGAAGCCGAAGGCAGAGGCGGCGACCGACGATGCGGCCGCCGCGGTGGACCAGCTCGCCCAGGCGGCCAAGCTTGCCGAGGCCGGCGACGCCTTCGGCGCCCGCGAGATATTGGCGCGGCTCAATTACCGGCTCCCCGCCGCCCCCACGGCCGGGACGCCACTACTCCGCTCTGCCTTCTACTTCAAGGAGGCTCTGCGCCTCGCACTCTCCCCTGCCAGCGAGCCCCCCGCGCCGCCGGCGGCCACGCCGTACGACGTCGTCGTCAAGCTCGGCGCGTACAAGGCATTCTCCGACGTCTCCCCGGTGCTGCAGTTCGCGCACCTGACTTGCGTCCAGGCGGTGCTCGACGAGCTCGGCGGCGCCGGCTGCATCCACGTGCTGGACTTCGACGTCGGGATGGGGGAGCAGTGGGCATCGCTGATTCAGGAGCTCGCGCAGCGCCGCCCGGCCACGGCGCTCAAGGTCACGGCATTGGTGTCGCCGGCGTCGCACCACCCACTCGAGCTGCAGCTTATCCACGAGAACCTCTCCAGCTTCGCCGCCGAGCTGTGCGTCTTCTTCCACTTCGCCGTCTTCAACATCGACACCATGGACCCCACGGAGCTCCTGGCCGTCGCCAGCGGCGACGCCCTCGCCGTGCACCTCCCCGTCGGCGCGGCGCACGTGGCCACAATGCCCACCGTCCTCCGCGTCGTGAAGCGCCTCGGCGCCAAGGTCGTCGTCTCCGTCGACCGCGGCGGCGACCGCACGGAGCTGCCCTTCGCCGCGCACCTCTTCCAGGGGTTCCAGTCCTGCGTCTTCCTGCTCGAATCCCTGGACGCCGCCGGCACGGACGCCGACACCGCCGGCAAGATCGAGAAGTTCCTGGTCCAGCCGGCCGTGGAGCAATGCGTGGTCGGGCGCCACCGCGCCGCCATGGACAAGGCGGCGGCGCTGCCATGGCGGACGGTGTTCGCGTCGGCCGGGTTCGTGCCGGTGCCGGCCAGCACCTTCGCCGAGTCGCAGGCCGAGTCGCTGCTGAAGAAGCTGCCGGCGAGTGGGTTCCGCGTGGAGAAGCGCGCCCCGGGGTCGCTCTGCCTCTACTGGCAGCGCGGCGAGCTAGTGTCGGTGTCGGCGTGGCGGTGCTGAGCCGAGGCCGAGCTCGCCGGCGCCGGCGAGCAACCAACCGTACGTGATGAAGGTGAACCGAAGCCGAGTTTAACGTGCCCGGTTTAGTTAGGACTAATGATCCTACCACAAAGTACTTTGGGTTTTTACCCTCGTCGTTGTATCATCTGATCGATCACCTGCTTATTTAGTGTCCTGGATTGGAGAGTACGTCGTGTCACCCTGCAGCTGGTTGCTCTGCTCAACTGTCGTGTCGTGTCAGTTGATAAGTAACTAGGATCGTGTCTGGGCAGGCTGCAAGGTGCGGTTATTCAGTAACCAGTGCATTCTAGTTCTACGGTTCTACCCACCTGTGTAACTACTCTATTGCTGTGAAATCAATGGTTATGGCGTTTGAAAATGTTTGCTTCATCTTCTAATTTCTTCCTCCACCTTTTGTTTGTTTGTTTGTGTTTGAATTGCACGCCCTAACCAATTTACCCGGGTAAAGAAAAACGAGCAAAATACTTTTAACACTTCCCCTCGTATCTGGGGGCTGTAGGCTCTGCATGTGAACGTGGACTCAAAGTGACTTAATTGGTGAGCAGGGTGTTAAACCCAGGACTCGCTAGATTTGATATCGTATTCAATTACGTTCTTTGACCGATTTATCCAAAAATCTAGTCGCGAACAATATACTCAATCTTTCATCAATTAATCCAAAAGTCTAATCGCGAACAATATACTCAGTGATAATTATCTTCACCATGAACATGTGTGAGAGGCATTCTTCGTTGAATGCTTTGGCGTCACATTTTTCTTAACAAAAAAATTGAAAAGGCAACTGATCTGGCCTAATTAAGAACATCTTTGATCATACACTACATGAAGGACATCTTTGGGTGTACACCTATACACCCACCATATATTAAGATATGATATTTTAGGTTAAGTTTATGGATTCATCTTCTTCTCAAATTTGGCTACCTTCTTCTCCAAATCCGATGAAGTCCTAGTGATGAAGTCGTGCTCTACCTTCTGAGCTCGGATGGGAACACGCACATAGAGGAGGGTGAGAGAGAGAGACCAAGAGAGTAGGAGAAGGAAAGGCCAGCGTGTGGCGACGCTGACTCCAACACCGATAGATATGTACCAAATTCAATGGGTTTCATGGGGAAGCTGCAATTAGTGCTGGCCATATGGGCCGTTCCGGTAGAACCGAACCGGGTCGGCTCGTACTGTTCACGAACCGGCCCGGCCTGGTTCGGTGAACCAAACCGAATCTGGGCCAGCACATCGGCCCGTCGGGCCGGCTAGGTTCGGTTCGCATAGTAGCGGCCCGGTTCGGTTCGGTTTGGCCCGGTTTAGTTCGCTACTGTTGTATATTTATTTAATTCAATATATGTATTTCTATATATATATTCTTTAGTATCCGTAATAACTTCGTATAGCATACATTATACGAAGTTATACGAGTATTTCTATATATATATTCTTTAATTTATAATGTGTATTTGTGAAATATAATGATTTTTCTAAATTTTTTATATATATTCAAATAAGATAAACCAACTAATAAAAAACTAGGCCGGCCCGGTTCACTGTGCGAACCGAACCTGGGTCGAGACCCCGGCTGGTTGGCCCGTTCATACAGTAACCGAACCAACCGGGCCAGAACCAAACCGAACCGGACTGACCCGTTGGCCAGGTCTGGCTGCAATGTACTTTGGAGAGAGGAATAGGGTCGGTCGCCATGTGGTGGCTAGCCATCGGCTGGCTTCCCTAGGGCTTAGCCGTCAGGTTTCCTCCTCTGTATGTTTCTATGGAAGAAATAAGAAGAAAAGGGAGGATAAAGAGTATGATAGAGAAGTTGTAGGAGAGGGAGAGGACAAGATATGAGTAAACTAGAGAGGATGAGTGTGCTGGTTATTTCAGTCTTCCAAATCAAGTCCACAAGCCTGCAACAACTGATGATGGCTACAATGTTGAACGCCCACACAAAAGTATTTACGTAAATTTATAATGCCATAATATGTTAATTCTCATAATCTAATGAAACATGATGAAAAAGCTCTTAAACCAAACACTAGCTAGTATTGCCAGAAGTCGGAGAACCAAATGTACCATAGAGTTCACCAAGGACAAAGCTTAGCTAGAGAGCCAGATTCAATATATGATGTGTGGGCTCAGGCCCACACAAGGGAGCCAGATGATCAATGCCATGTGGGCTCAGGCCCACGTAGGGCCTACATGACAGTGAGTGTAACTGCACAACGATTAGCGCACTAGATCGATCTGTGTCCCTCAACTAGGTATGCCCATATGGGGCCAGTGCATGTACACTAGGATTGAAACAATTAGGTCGTAGAAGTTTCTATTTATCTATATTTGTGAACTATCCCAATACTATTCATCTATTTTTAAATCATTATCCTAACTAATCTGTACATCTTTCTTTGTTATATTTTAATCCCTATCTTATGTCGTTAAATGTTGGGTATGAGAAATTGGTGTCAAACAAGCGCAGCATTGCCCTACATGTGCATTCACTTATCCAATTAACTGCGACCTCCTACTTAACAGTTATATACTCTATACTGTTCTAATTCCTGCCCCTGCGAGTTCACCCCATTTGTTTACTACCGGTGGAGCGCTGACTAGAGTTGACGCGAACATAGAGATCGTAATATTGGCCATATGTAGTGCCTTCTTCTCCAACGCGCCTGGAAAAGCCAGGCGGGATTTACACGCGATCGAGTCGCGTGCGGTCGAGCGCGGTGGCGCGCGGCGGAGCGGCATGCTGGAAGATTGGACGTAGGAAGGTGTCTCCGGTTTGGCCGTCGTCGTCGTCGTCGTCGTCGTCGCCGTCGCGGAGTGGAAACAACGACGGGGAATAAAGCGGCGGCCATGCATGGCCGCCCCAAGCAAGCATAAAGCGCGCGCGGGAGACACGACTAGCTCCCCTTCCTCAGTGCGATTCTGTTCTCTACTCCTCACTCGATCGGTTTTAGCGGCAGCAAAGCATAGTTTTTTAGAGTTTAAGACTCGGCCAGTCTTAAGGGCTAAGGATCACGACCCATCAGTTGCTTGGCTGTTTAAAAATAGCACATCGATCGTCACGTCCTTCAGCCATGCTCTACGATCTACCCATCAATATGTTTGGGCTATGTGTCGTCAGATTCACAATTTCAAGATATATATTTCGCCAAAGTCTCGTCAAATTTGGCCGTGCTGATGCGGTTTGAGAAGGGTAACCGCGGTTTCAACTGGATCCAAAATGTACATAAAGCGGAGCAGTTCGATGAAACCACCGCGTTAATTAGAGAAATATTTTACTTAAATTAAAAAAGAGGACGGCTTGACTAACTCTTAGTCGATTTTATCAGACCGTAGATCAAACACCTATATAAGACTCATAAGAAATTCAACGGAAGCATCTAGCTACGTGTGAAAATTGATTTAGACTATTTTAAAAATCAATCTTATGATGATTATCAAAAGTGATTAAAATAACATCAGAGATAAAAAAAATGAAGGCACAATATTAATTAATCAGAAAATCTCCGTATAAATTAGAAAGAAAAAATCTACATTATTGAACATTGATTTCTAGATCAATCTTGACGAGAACTAATTAATACAGCATGCCGCAATTAACTCTTTATCTGTCCATTTAAAAAAATTTCATGTAAATTCAAAATTTAAAAAATTTAAAAAATTGAAAGTTTTAAAAATGGGTTCTTTAGGATTTTACATGAATTTTAAAATTTATTTCGTGTGTTTTAGACACAATTTAGAATACCAAGGCCCCTATAAAAAGCTAGTTGATTCATTAATTGGTAGCAATGAATTTATGGAAACTTTTTCCATGGACCAATAGATGCATCTGCATGCCTCTCTTTTTGGTTTTCCAAAGGTCTCATCTAATTACTACTCTAGATGAAAGGTTAAAACGACAAGTTTTTTGGCACTTTGGATAAAAGGCTAAGACGACTAGTTTTTTGACACCGGAGGGAGTAATTAATATAGCATGTCGCAACTAACTCTTTATCTGTCCATGCCAACTAACACCATATCAACTAATTAAGTAATCTGTGTATCAAACAACAACTGCGTCCATGTACGTATTTGAGTATTTGACTACAACTCAAAGCCAGCGTCTTCGTCACAGTGAACGATCATCACGTTAATCCTAATTAAAATTAAAATATTAGCAATTTCTATGCTAATAAAACATTAATACTAAATTAACTTTCACGTTAATTGAAGAAAAAGCTGCATCGTAAATATTATAACAGACTAGATTAATTATAACGGCCTAGCTATGTTTTAGCATATCTACATAAATCAACAAACCAATTAAGGAATCCTACCCAGCTAGAATTCCTTTAGGGTATGTTTTGAATTATGCAAGGACTCGATATATATGTATCTTCGAACATATGGTACTTAGGCCTTGGTGTCCTTCCCGGGCTTCAAACTCTGGCCCTAGCTCCTACTCTCTTCGTTTCACTATATTTGTTCATTGCCTCAGGAAAATATTTTCATAATATTTGTCTACTATAAATATATAGAGCTTAGTTATTGTGATGTTTTTAATTTTTGTCCCTCGATTAAATGGTTAACAAGAAGAAAAGTAGTTGGGTCGTGCTATTAAATAGTGGTATGATGTTTTTTGCACATGATTTTTTCTTAAAACTACTACTTTCTTCATAGTGCGCATGGTGTTATATGGACAAACATAGAGAAACGGATGAAGTATAATGATATTTCAGCCATAATCGTGCATGCTTGACACCATGCTTGACATCAAGTTTGGTGTTCCACCGTTCAATGCTCCTTATCATCTTTTCCCAACTTTTAATTTCCTATGTTTTTTAAAAAGTCCTATACTATTAAGAAAAAGAGAGAAAATATGTAGTGGTGCATACATGCGGCTTAGACTAAAAAAATGTCAAGTATAAATTAAAAGGCTAAAATTCAAACCAAATAATGGTATAAAAATAACTTTCTGATATTTGTACAAACTTAAACGTAACATAAAATTAGTGTAAACTAAATTAAATAGGTAGAAAAATAAAGATATACACTATTGATTGTTGTTGACATGGATAATAGCCAATAAGATTAATAGAAAAAATTCATATCAACTATAACAAAAAAAAATACAAATTTAGAATAAAAATATTACAATAAGAATCCATAACAGATTTTTTTTTTTGTATCAACTGGAACAAAACAATAATAGAAATTCAGAATAAAAATAACAAAAATAAGAATCCATTGCAGGTTTTAAAAAGTGTTTATACCGGCTACAACAAAAAAATTGCATAAATTTTAAATACAAAATAATAAAAATAAGAGTCCATATCAAATTAAAATATCGAGATGAATTTGGCAGCGCAAATGCGTAGGACACCATGCTTATTCAAATTAAAATTCCTAATCAAGGAAAGAATTGAAAAAAATACTAATATAGTATTGACATCTGTGCGTCTTTCGGATTGCAATTTCTACAAAATAATGGATGGTTTTTTTTTTAGAGGAGGGGGGTTTGTGAAGGACTAGAGTAGGACACTGTTGTAAAACACATCGTCAACATCGGTTCTAATTTCTAAACGATCATTAGTGAAACTAATTGACCAATTATTTGTGTATTATACCTGGAATTCCCACACATATATTTAAGAATATTTTTAATTATCTAGCCAAGCTAGAAACTACTTGTTAGCTACGTCTATTATACACTACCTGAACTATCTGCATCTAGAAGTCATTATCGCTGTCGTCGCCAACCGCCATATGGTCAATAGAGTTGTCCTAATTGGCGGCACGAGGCTATCCCGAATCTGAGAGGTGCCCTTGTTGTCGAACCCTCACATCCATTCAGCACCAGCTCCTTCTCATCATCATCGTCGTCGTCCTCCTCCTCCTCCTCCTTGTTGACAGTGGGGTCACACACCACAACATCCAAGGATGCTCATAACGGTGTGGCCCGCTGGCACCACCGCTTTGGTGTCAGCTCCTCCTTGTCTAGCTCATCGTCGGATAACTCCTTCTGATGCTCCAAATTGTTGCGCACCGAGCAGGGCAACCGTAGGTCTTCCTCCAACGGTGAGGTGGGTGGAGAGGACAATGACACTGAAGATGGCGGCCATGAAAATGGGGACGCACTAGTGACCAAACCATGGCTGTGACAGGGAGAGAGGGATCAAGGAAGAAATGATAAAGAGAGAGGTGACCAATTCAATGATCAAGACGATTAAACATTATCTTTTGCGAATGAGAGCTAGATCTGATATGATCATAATAGATTATATAGATTATGTATGGAGGAAAATTTGTCCATAAAATGACTCGAGAGATATAAAAGTAACAAAGTTTGCCATAGTAAAACTCAACTCAACTTTAACCTGAAACAAACAAGGTCTTTGTGTGGGGACACCAATTGTATTTACCAATCAACACATGTGGCCACAAAACAGCGTGGCTCTTCAGTGGACACACAACAGTATCATATGTATTGCCAATATTTTATGAGCCTAGTCGATGTTCGGACATGTCGAAGTGGCTTTGACTTATTTGGTTAGAAAACCATTTTAACTTTTTAACTTTCCTCTTGAACATCGCTACATTAAAGCATGTCTTCTAAACCACTATTACGGTCAATCTCAGTCTCTGTACACCATTCAACGGATTCTATGTCATTATCTAAATTTATGGGCTGTTTAGTTGCCTGCATCAAAGGAGTTTTGCATCTAGAGATACAAAACTAAGTTGTTTGGTTGTCTTCTCACCCATCTAAACCAGCCTCTACAGATGGGAAAAATACCCGAAATAATCAACAGTTAAATAGAAAATTAATAAAATAATCCACAGGAAAAGAAAATTACAAAAATATCCCCGGCTCCCGCCACCCCGGGTGGCCGGCGAAATTGGTCCATGTATTCATCAATGCTATTGAAGTACGCTACCATCCGATCACTGTAGTTTCTTTTGTATTCCTGTGCTGCACATCTATTATGTTCTTGGACCACGCGTTGTGTCATGCTTACATGACAGCTCATACCAATAACCAAGTAGACTCGATCAACCCTCCTGCTCCTTAATTGCAAACAAAAGAAGAGTTGGAATAAGTTTTGAAGCAGATAAGCCTGAAGGCCACTGTTGCTGCCTGAAGAACATATGGTGATGGGTGACAATACGTTGTTCACTTATCATGATGGAATTCCCCGCTGCAACATGAACCGAATCCTGCTGCTTGTTCTCCTCACCATCTTGTGCTGGAGATGCAAAGACGGCAATCATGGCGTAAAGCTCCCATGCTTTACCAAAATGGCGGCAAGCATCTCTTGCCATCAGCGCCCGGTACTAATTGGAGTACCGAATTCCTCCACGTTGTGTGCCTAATAGCGATGAGGAATCAGAGCATAAAACATCCACTCCTGATAGCCCGCAGAAACCTTCTTCGGTAAGCAATGCCATTGTTGAGGTCACTGTTTGCGAAGTCAATTTTGGTACTCCTGATGCAGCTTGCAGCCTCAAGCAGGTGCGGCTCGTCTGAAACACAAGAATTTCACATGCACTACGTACCAGGAAATGTCCACGCTCCAAACGGTGGAAACAGACAATCCAAAACAAGATTAGAGAAATACGATAACAATACACTAACCGTTCAAACAGCATAACAACTATTATGGGTTTTAAATTGCATAGTGCCCTACACGAAGTCATTAGAAGTGTGCTCCTAGAAGTAAAGAGAAGCAGTAACCGCACCGCAAACTCACGGCTGCCACAGGAAGAACCATAGGACGGAAGGCAGGCAGAAGATCAAGGCAAGGTTTGCAGGATTGAACCAAGAGAGCATGGAGCCGGAACATGTGGGCCATGGCGAAATTTAGCTGCATATTGAATCCCTGCATTGTCCCTCATCGCAGTCACTGCTCGGCTCAGCAGCGCCCAGGCCTGTTTGCCTGCGCTGCGCTGCTCCCCTCCTGCATCCTTTTCTTCTCATGCAGTGAACCTGTTGACCACACACCTCTGGGCCCGGGGCCCCGCCACGCTGCCAGCATCGGTCAGTGAGGACTTGTCGATCCGATGATCCGATCCGTGTCGGGTGGTGAGGCGCCACCAACTGGCATGTGGGTCCCGCCCGTCGTCCGTTCCATCACGCCCAAGCAGATATATGGACGGCCCTGATCGACCCACGCACCCCAATCTGCTGAAGGCATTGGCATGTGCTGCATGCTTTGGCGTTTGCCATGGCCAGATGCCCAGATCTGGCCTGAACCTTTTCTTTCCAGTTCTTTAACATCCGGATGAAAGCTGCCCAGCTGTTTAAACAAGTATTGTGGTTGGCAGAAGTGGCCGATGCATGTCACCGATGAACTGTTTCCCTAAACAAACTCTTCAACTGCTCCAGTCAGTGCTGAGGACGCCCTCTCGGGCTAAACATGCTCCAGAGCTCCCAAAGGCACGGCGGCACCGAACCCCCGTGTGCAGTGCAGCGGAGTGTCGAAATGTCGCCAAGCAACAACTGAACAAGACTGCATGTGGCTTGCATCACCCGCTCATGATGGCATGTTGCTTCTTGCCGTCGCCATTTTTGTCCTTGTGTGAACTGATCTGATCCTCCTTCCTCCCCCAGTTTAGTTGCCTGGTTTACCTTCCCTCCATGGCACCATCTGCTTGAAACCATTTCTGCTCTTCGCTCCAGGCCAATCAGGCCTCACATGCATGCATGCAGATCGTAGCATAAAGCCAATGCTTGTAGCCGTCGCGTAGACAGGCAGGGAGGTTTGTTTGAGGCACACCGTTTGTGACGTCCCTCCTAGCCTCGCATGGCAAGGCCAATGCCAATGCCAACGCAGTCACCGAACCGCTTGCCTTGCTCGAATGGCGACGCACGCAGACGCTTGCGGCCGCGGAGGAACAGCGCACGTGCGAGCGTACGCGCGGGCATGGCAGCTCGTGATGTGTGACGGAGGGGCGCACTGAACTGAGCTGGAGCTGGAACTGGAACGGACTGGACTTGTGATGTATCAGGACAGGCACATCAAGAGCAGCAGCAACAGCAGCGGCAGCGTTGGAGGGACGCACCACCCATCACTTTTACCTGGGACTGGCTCCAGAATGGCTAGCTGCTGCATGCACAAAGCACATTGAGATGGATGGAGTGATGGGCTCACTGTCACTGGGGAGCCACTGTGCGCAGCGCGCTAGCTGCAGCACCAGGTCAGGTTAACATCAAGGTGGCCAGGACCCCGTCGTAGATAGCAAGGCGACCCCAGCATTGCGCCGCCGTGCGGCTGACGGGTGGGCCGGCGGCGGCGACGGCGACGGCGACCGCCGGAGCGGCACGGGACTACGGGAGCCCGTGACACACGGGACGGCCAGGCCGGCAGTGTGCATCCAACAAAACCATCTGTCCCCGCCATGCCTCCCAATCCGGGCCAAACTGCCACCTCTGTGCTGTGACATGCCCACACTACACCACACCAGGTCACCAGGGACCGCGTGCTTAGCTTAGCTTGTCACCACTCACCAGCTCAGCTTGTTCTTCACTGCTTCTCCTGGCTCGGCACTGTATCATCCTCCATCAGTCGCACAGGAGTATACTGGCAAGTAGCCTGCATAGTACTAGTTTACAGGGTAAGCTGCTACGTACGTTCAGAAAATCGGTAACACAGTTCAAACTTCAAAGTAGGCGAGGCCAAGATCCAGTTTCAGAAACGGTGCATCTTCCCCCAAATGTACCCGTGCAATAGATGTCATGTACCATTGGATTTCGGACGAGGTATTTTGTGAATCATTCCTCAGCCATCCAAATTGCTAAGCAATACAAAATGGGCTATAAATGTGATTTCTGCCGGTATCGGCGACTTGCAAAGTGCCAAAGAGACAAGCGTGCGCTTTATTCTCTTCTCCAACATATAAACACAATAGTCGCAGCTTGGTTTCACACCTAAAACCGTTAAAGCACCACGAATCAATCGCAAAAGGATAGTGGAATAGGTTTTAATAAGCAGGAGTGGAGGACTTGAAAGTTGAAAACCGGAGCGGGAATCAGAAGCCACAAGACACAAAGGGCCTCCATATCTCATTCAGACAGGTTCAGATTTCATCTCAGAAGCCGAATAGGAAATGCAAGCAGTAGTGACCAGTGAGTAGTAGTAGCACATTGTGGGCTCGCAAGTACCCTCCCTTGGAAAGAGCTAAAGATACGCAACTTTTAAGAGCCAAAAGGAAAAGAAAAGGATGAGCAAAGAGATGGATGTGTCATGGTGAAGCTGCCTTGGAGAGTGGGATTCGGTGCCAACTACAAGGTTGATGCATGGGGTCACGCCATGCATCGGCCAGCCTTTGTATCCTCTTTTATCTAAATTAGTGTTTCTTGAGGAAGAAAAGATGGAATAGGGCTGTTAAACCCTCACTGCAGCTAGTAATAGCCTAGCATTATCCGTACGTGCAACGCCTACGAGTTGAGCCAGCAGAAAAGTTGAAAACAGTAAAGGAGGTAACCACGAAAGAACGATAGTTTTTCATCTGCTTTTGATCGAAAAAATGGAAAGAATGAACAGAATGATGCATGTATATTTGTATTTCTTTCCTTGAGCAACCCCCTGCATGTTCAATGATAACACTAACAACTTAACAGTCCAGTTCCCTACTGTAATAAATTCTGGACTGTTGAAGTTGAACAACGAGATTTGTTATTACCTCCACTAACAAGAAATGGAAAAGTGAAAAAAGGAAAATAGGGAAATGGTCTCTATAATTGAGATTGTGGATTGAGGACCTTGTTTTTAGGAAGTACTAAGAACACCATGAATTAACGGTAAAATGGTGAATTTTTGCAATTCCCTTCACCAACCTATTACTCTTTTTAAAACAGCCAAGTCACTACTGAAAGCAGTTACTTGTTGTTGATCTGGCAAAATGGATGAAAAGAATCAGCAGGTTCACAAGCAAAAAGGTTCAAGATCAGTTTCTCAGAACTTAAGCTATGAGTAACATAACATGGACATAAAAGGATAAAATATATTTAATTAGCCAATCTCCTGCCCCATAAATGGAAGTCAAGTCATTATAGTTGGTTATTAAAAGTATTACACAAGACATCACGAATCAGTTCTTTGATGGCGATAGGATTGTGCTTTCAAGCTATGTCATTCATCTGAAGTACTAGTCATGGCAGCGCATAAATAATGGCAACATAATTCAATGGTTCTCTAGCTGATATTTTATGTCAACTGCAGATGCTAAGTGTATGTAGAAGATTTCCATCAACTGAAGTAATTTTCTTTCTCAAAAAAAAAACTTAAGTTGTTTTCAGAAACTACTATCTCAGATTGGTGACAGCAAAGATATGCCGAATATATTTCCAAAACTCCTAGCTCAAGCCTCAAAGTGGTGACAGCATCAATAGTCACCAGCCAAAACAATGGAAGTATGAAGTTGCGTAAAATACTTATCTACAGATTTCTAAAAGAATCGCATACCTTGCCGAGTTGAATTGACATTTCCATTGCAAAATACAACCCAAAGTGTAAAGAACTTTTGCAATTTTTCCCACAACTGACAAATATTAGATGCATGCTCTGCATAAACACATGCTGATTGAACTTGAATATACTTGAGGAAACTTTATTAAGCGAAGACAGGCAGATCCTTCATTAAGTGCTACTAAATCATGCCAAGGAACAAGAATATCGTTGCTGGTCAGGTTTAAAAACAGGGAATTGTATCAACACGCGCAAAAGAAAGAACCAGGAACCAACGTGACAAAATCATTCACGTACAAAGGAATCAAATTGATTGCTCTCAAAGCCATCCTTACTAACAAACTTATGTGCCAGCAAAGCTTGTCGTGTGGCATGCTTTTCTCAAGAATATCACGTCCTCATCAAACACGCAAAATTTATAAATTCGTTATGCCACTTGCCTACACTAAATTGACAAAAGAATTGACATTACGATAATATCCAGTATTTAATTTCTATAAAGCAGGAATATATAGAAATTGCGCAATGCGTCAATACCGAACCACATGTCTGCCGTAAGGCATCTGATCAATGGAAAAGATGAAAGATGCTCTTTTATCTTCCAGAAGAAGGTTCTTTCAAGAAAATGTAATTGATAAAGAACCTTTCACATAGGCTTTCCATGATGGCTAAAGCATGATATAATGTACCTGGAATGTTTATCGTGTTGATGAGCCAGTTGTGCAGAAAGAGGCTGCATCTGGACTGTGAGTAATGACCATTCATTCATGGTTTGCTGCAGGACGGCATGCCTTTTCTTAAAGAGCAGATCATAGCCATTTCAACCCATAGGTGCAAAAGATATAGGTAAAGATATATAAACATAGGAATAATATATCAATAATAATTTAAGTACATTCATCATATTTGACTCACGGCAGAATGTATCGACAAGAGAGAGAATCAATCAACCTAAGTTTCCTATCTTATAAAATACGTGTTGCAACTGAATATTCGATAAGCACAAGAAGATGCAAATGATGTTCATAAATTGCACAGTAGCAATGAGAAAAACAAACTAGCCAAACTACAGTTTCTTGCTCTCATGAATGTTAAAAAAAATCATGAAAGTAGACTAATTAAGATCGTTCCTTTTGACTCAGAAGAATGCGTCCAAGTAAACTTATTTAGCGACTCCGCTACGGTTCTATTTGAAACTATGAGTGCAGTATCTTATACTAGTTCATACCATATGATTAAACTGACCATGTCTTAATTGACGCAAGCATCTATGGTATGAAACTATGAGTACAATATCTTATAATAATTCATATCATAGAGTTAAACTGGCCATGTTTTAAATGATTTAAGCATCTATAGTTTTGCATATTTATACCTTTCCCTGTACCTAGTCCTGTTCCACTAGATTCAAACACCAAGAGACCAAAACATGACCACAAGGATTCTAAAAATTTCAGCTAGCTGATTTTGACATTTCTTGACTATAACCTAGTGTGCTAGGAGTTACTCACCTGCTACAACTAAACAATTAAGTGGATGGATTTTAACGAACTGTCCGCAAGGCCTTCGATTTTGATTTACAAAAAGCTCACTGTGATGAAACAATCTAAGCACCCAATGGTGTCCAAACTGTAAAAGGAGTCAGGGTTCCAAACAGCCAAACTTCAATTCTACACAACAATAACGGTGAACTTGATATATGAACATGAGTTGATATATGACAAGCTAAAAGTCGAAACCATAAGAATAAACAATGAACGAACACAAATAGATTCAGTAACTAATATGTAAGAAATAACAAGGACAATGCAACTGATGCCTTTTCAAGTAAGCTCATCCAATAAAAGAACATGTGTATTTGCACATATATAACAAATGCATATCCAGTTATTTGGGAGCAAATCCACATTTGACACGATGATAATAATGACTTCACAGGAACAATAAAAGGATAGCATAGCAGCAGTATGGGATTAAAAAAATACATTCACTTCAACAGGGTTCTAACTATCAGTTTGACATTAGGAGGCATCTTGAGAATGGCCATTCCACCATTGTATGACTGGTCACAACCCAACGCTGTACACCACAGAAAGTGCTGCTTCAATCTGCATCAGTTTTTAGATGGGCATCAGAATGAAGTCAGAAGGCAATCTACATTGAGTACATTCTACTATTAAAATAAACAAATCATGTATGCGCACACAAATCTTGTCATCAGTGATGTAAAACTTGGTAAGCGAAATAGCATCAATCAATATACCGTCAGGAACAATACAGATGTCTGGTAATTTCTGAAATAGTTCAAAGTGAAGGCAGTCAGAAATGAAAACATGTGTATCCCTGAATAATACTTGTACTGTAGTGATGCCCAGTTGCTATACTTGGAATATGACCAGTACAACCTGATTGATTTTTGTTAATTAATCCACAGCATCACCTCCAAACAATCTGTCCCCCAACAAATTAACCTAGATATGTGCTCTTGATATCTCATAAATGATTAGTTGTCCTGACATTTTAAGCGAGACAGAAAATAAAACTCAGTCTGTGAAGCAGGACTGGAAATAGAGCTTCACGGTTTAGTAAAGAATTTAAAATAATTTTATTATTATGGCAATCTAACTACATACATCAGTGACCGCAAGTACACCATGTGATCTATTCTGGTGAGTTTCCTGAATGGCTTCCTTGCTACAACTCTTGATATCTGAAACCAGTTTTGTTCATAAAACAGCATAGTTCATATGCACAAACATTTCTTTAAAGCATAATCTTCCATAACTTAAGCTAATGCTTCAGGATAGAAGTATGCATTTTTGCCTACAAAAGGATAAACCTATAATATGTATTACTATGACCTTAGGAATAGTGACCAAATGGCACATCCATTTTTGCCCAGACAAACAAGCTATAACCAAAGGAGTCCCCTGTACATGAAAAGGTTAAATATTTTGGGCCAACAAAAAATCATGCATGTCAATTTGTCTAATTTTATTGCAAGGGTGGAGCGAAGTATTATGCTACTTTATTGCTATAACAGCACAGAAGCTTCAGAAGAAATAAAATGGGATTGTGCTGATGTGTACGGTTCATATATTAATTTCAGTAGTACTAAAATAACAGCACAGAAGCTTCAGAAGAAATAAAATGGGATTGTGCTGATGTGTACAGTTCAAATATTAATTCCAGCAGTACTAAAACTAGGAAATATTATAATTAAAATATTCAAGCAAAAGGTTATCACTACCCAAAGACTGCAACCATGGGTGCACTGCTGCTCAAGAGCACCTGTTCTTAATGCGACACGTGTTGCAAGCGTTAATGCGTTATATTGAGGTTATTCTGAAGAAGCCAGTGTCCAAACCATGCAATTTTAGGGCAGCACATGGCATGCATTTTTGTTCAAAAAGAAAATCATCTTTGCAATATTATTATATTTCTTAGCTATGTTCACTTCAATAAAAACAATGGCGTATGAATTCGTACAGTCCTTAGTAGCATGGATGAATCGTCCTAGAGAATTCAATAAACCTCCTACAAAGCTATCTGCAGCAGTGATTATCAAAAGAGGAGCTATGAGATATAAAGCTCATTCAGGTTAAGAGAAAAACATGCCAGAAACTTAACAAGTGAGGACATTCTTGTGAAAGATCTTTTCATAGCGCGTACACCTGGTCCCATGGGCAACGTGTGTGGACAGTACCCATGGATAATTTGGTACTGTAGACACATCGACAGTATCGCATTACTTTGACACAGGCTTCTGTAGCATGCAGGGCCCAATTCATCAATAGATTTTTTCTGAAAGGAGCCCAATTCATTGATAGCATAGGAAGTTGATATAAGATTAGAAGTTAGAGACGCTCCATTAGTAAGAGACAATGACTTGTTAGGAATTTGAATAAGATAGAAGTCTACCTATTAGGGTCGGCCCTCTCATCAATTTAATTGTCAGAAACAACAAATTATGAAGAGGTATTTCCTAGTTCTGGTCTACGTGTTATTCTAGATCCGTTCCTCCCTTATTTGTGCCCTCCTTCATCCAGTACCTAGCATTTTCTCAAAAAAAATCTAACGCCTAGCACCATTCTACCTCCCTCCAACAGTGTTCGTCTTCGCTGTGATGGAAAAACCGTATAAACTTACGAAGATTTTATGTAATGTCTTCTTCCGCACAAAGATGGAAAAACCTTTTCACTAGGGCAGGCAAAAAAACCTAAAGCAAATAATTAGATAAGTTTCAGAATAAAGAATTGCTTACCACATTCTTTGGCACCAGCCTATCTTTGAGAGCTATTTTAGTGCAGGTTGGACATCAAACTTCTAAGCACATTGTTACCTGCACTGTCAACCATGAAGGGAAATAATAGATTGAGAGATACGGGTGAGGTAATTCATAAGGAAACTGAAAAAAGGAAAGCTAAATGACACATTCTTCATTCCTACTAAGAAAACACACACAGAACACCAAAGTATTTTTTTAGTGTTAACAAAGAAAATGGATCCTATTTCATTCCATTAAGAATAAGAGGAGCTGGCAACACCAAAAACATTTCCAGAATTTATGCACAGCCTGCCATTTTGCGTCACATTACATTTTTACATGCAATGGCCAATAAAAATGCATTAATTCTACTGCAGCAATACAATACTAAGTAAGCACAAGGATTAACTGTATGAAAGTGTTTGCAGCAGGTGATAATGCATTTATAAGTTCATCAACTAAGCTTAGCTGCCCTGGTAAAGCATGTTATGACAGTGACTTTAAAGTTGAAATAACCAATCTTACAAGGTATTTCAAGACATTTCTTAATGCAATATTATTCAATTAATTCCAACATTCAAAGCAACAAAAGTAATTTATCTTACTTATGGAATATTAATTATCTCATAGACTCAGATATATAGAGTAGAACCATGATCATCAAACCAAGTGACCTGAGTGTAGACTATTAGGCTTATGGTAAAAGAAATCAAATGCAATAAAAACAAACATCAGAAAGAGGATCATCCTTTCTTACACAGGTTAATACCTCTATTTATGCTGCACCTTCCTTTTCCCGCTCACCGTTGTTAGCTCATTGCTCACAATCTCAACCATATGCGTCATGATTTCCCCATGGTTGACTGCCACAACTTCCATTGGCCAATCCCCTCTGTCATCTTTTGTGAAGGTTCATCATCTTAGACCCTATTTTTCTTTACATTCTTCTGCACCTTACACTTAGGCATCTTCACAACTGCATTGCCACTGGCAACAATCTCCTTCAGGCACTTGAGTAGTAGTCACAATTAATGCAGCGTATTTACATCAAAGGCCTAGCTTTTGGGTCACCGTTGTGCAAGCTATGTGCCTATTCCCCTTATCGGAATCCGCCTCGCCGGCGTGCCTTCCACCAGCGATCCGACCTTGCACTCGCCACCAACCTGGGAGCCACCATGAGCTCGCCCACCAGCCTTCTTCCCTGGGATCGCCAACACGCGAGGCGTGAGCGCGTGACCTCCTCATTCCATCGACGCGCGCCTCGGCCTCAGGATGGAGCTGCCGGAACCCCTCACCGAAATCATCTTCCGAGGACAAACCCTACGCACACGGCGTCGAGGAGCTCGTCGACGAAGAGGCGGCGGAGCGCGCCGCGCTAGGCGGCGACGAAGGCGAAGCCGTGGGCGAAACCCGCGTCGGCGGCGCGCCCCTAGAGGAAGAAGGGCAGGGATCAGCGCGTCGACCGTGTACCCCGGAGCGCCGCCGCCGGTTCGTGCTCTGAGCGACGACCGCAGGAGCAGGCCGCCGCGCGTTGGAATGGCTTTCATCCTAGCTGGTGTTGAAAGTTATTGGGCTTGGGCCGAATTCTTGAGAGAGAGAAACAAGAGAATAAAATGGGATCCTAGGGCCCACTAAAGTCAGGAGTACGTTCGCTTAGCTTAGGTTCAGCCCACATAACATCAAGCTGGCCCGTGAGTTGTAGGGTATTGCGTGCTGCTAGGACATACTATCAAATTATCAATGGATCAAGAAACAGTGATACATTGAAACAGTTTAAACTCTCTAGGAATCAAGCCTTATGTAAAAGTCAAAAAAAATAGAACTAGAAAAAATAAGACGAATAAATTAGGCAATTTCATGTTATTTGGGAAAGTTCTCGAGAAGTTCATCGCTCATCAACTTGAACAATTTGGGAAAAAAAACAATTATGTTAAGCGAAACCATGCCCGAACGCGTCAAGTTAAAACTAAAAAAAATTTAAAAAAATTAGTTCAAAAATAAGAGAAAAGTGTCGATTTGGTCCCTCAACTATATCCGCTGGACCACTTTGGTCCCTAAACTTCAATACCGGACTTGTGAGGCCCCTCATGTAGCAAAACCAGACCAAATTAGTCATTTGACCATGTCAGTGAACGGTTTTAGAGTTTTTTTTGCTTGTGTAACATCCATGTAGGATTTTTTCTGAATTGATGTCCATATGGCATCCATTTCATTGCCTTATCTCTCACTTTGCTCTCAAATATCTTTTTTTTAGAGAGACCGAGAGATATCTTTTTGGAAGAGTAGAGAGTTGATGGGATTAATAATGAGTCAATCACGTGGCAGTCCACGTGTTCACCATGTGTGCTAAAATTGCACGTGTGAGCGCCACGCTGGCAAAAAAACTAATACCGCTATTTTGACCGGTCAAAGGATCGTTCAAGCCCGGTTTTGCCACACGAGGGACCTCACAAGTCTGGTATTGAGGTTCACGGACCAAAGTGGTCCAGCGGGAATAGTCGAGGGACCAAATCGGCACTTTTTTCAAAAACAAATGATGTAGTACTTTGTTGTCTTTTTTATTAGGTTTTAAGTTGTTCTTCGTAAAGTTTATAAATATCTTTTAGACTTCCAAAGTTTTTTTTTGAGAGATCATAATTTTTTAAAAATTATAATTTCCTCTCAGTTTTTTCTTAAAAAAGAACAAGGCATTGATTTAGAGATTGGAATTGAAGGCCAACTGCTCGCATTCGAGCCTTGGGTTTGGTGGGTTTCTATGTATACGTGCACATACCGTGAGATATCGTGTGTGCTCTTGCTTTAGAAAAAAGAATGCAAGGGTTATGTGTGTGCTCTTGTTACAGAAAGAGGACATCTACACAAGCCTGCACTAAAGCGAGAGAGGTGTTGCGCCATGGTTTCATACCGCAGGTTTTTTTTTCCAAGGTTTTTCTTTTTGTTGAGTTCGTCCATGTGCTGTTTGTATTTTCTTCTTTAACTTCGTCTTAGCAGAAACGATTTTGCTTAAACTCAGTCGTCTAGATCGTGCGACGCGCTCGCTGACGGCTGGGCTCAAGCGAGGCGCACGAGGCCCAGTCGATATGTGCGCAGTTCGAAAAAAAGGTTTTGGTGTATGATAGGATGCATGTATGAGTGCATGCGGTGTGTGAATTGATCGTGTGCCCGCATTTGTAGTTTAAGAAAATCATAATACTGAAGAAGAACAACAAGAACATTATTTCGTTCCTTCCTTCCTCCCTACCTTCCATGGGAGGACAGGGCATACATCATACATGAATATTTGATTGTTTCGGCAGGATGTATATACAGCGTCTTCTACTCGATGGCTTCTTGGATGGCCTCTCCTCTCCCAGCAAAGACAAAGCACAGCCTGCAGCCTAGAGCTGCTCTTTACTTCACTCATCTCGCCCCATCAGAGCAGACTTGAACCTCCTCACCAGCTCCTTCCTGCACCAATTAAACCATTGGATCACAGAGGTCAGCTAGAAATTCTTCGCAAGATCAATGGCAGCTGCTGCTAGAATCTGCAATTCTTCTAAATGCTGTTCTTCAGAGCTGAAAAGTTACTTTTGATTATAATCTAAAAAGCCGCAATCCTCGATAAGGAGTTTAAATGGGGTAGAAAAATTTGTGTATGTTATTTTTTAAGAGTCTTGGGAAGAAATGCTAAGATCTTCAAAACACTAATTGCCTGGGTTGTAAAAAACAATGAATATCCTAGTCAAAATGGGAATCTGAATAAAATCGTACCGCAGGAGCTGCCTGTCGAAGGATGAAGCGGAGAGCAATCCCCTGTTCTCCTCTGCTCTTCTGATGAGGTAGGGGATGATGTGCTCCACGGGCCCGTACGGCAGGTACTTGCTGACCTGGAAGCCGGCGTTGCGGAGGGAGAGGGACAGCCCATCGGCCATGCCCATCAGCTGCGCGAACTGCAGGTTCCGGTCGCCCCACCCGATCCCGAGCTCCTGCGCCCTCGCCGCCGCCAGCCGCCCCGACTCGACGTTGTGGGTCGCGAGCATGACGGCGGCGGCGCCGCGGCGGACGCTGTCGAGAAGGAAGGCGGCGCAGTCGTTGTAGCAGTCGTGGGTGTCCTGGATGCTGCCGTGGATCGGCGACGGCACGCCGAGGGCGGCGGCGAGGCGGGTCTCGCGGGCGAGGTACGCGCCGCGGACCACCTTGAGCGCGAGGCAGACGCGCGCGGCGCGCGCCATGGCCCCCAGCCGGTCGCGCGCGTCGCGGAGGTAGGCCTGGACGGTGCCGTGCACGATGGGGCGCCCGCCGCCGTTGAACGCCAGCGCTCCGACGAACGTGAAGTAGTCGATCGCCGGCTGCACCGTCGCGTACTCCGCGTCCACCAGCAGCGGGATGTCGTGCTCCGCGCACCGCTCGCAGATCACCAGCAGCCGCTCGTGCGCCGCCGCCAGCTCCCGCTCCTCCTCCGCAGTCAGCGCCGCCGGAGCCGACGAGGTCAGGTACAGCGGGCTGGAGTCCGACAGGATCGGGAACGAGTGCGCCTTCCACGGCAGCGGCACCGACGACGGGTGCTTCTGCTCCCACCGCAGCAGGTCGCTCGCCTTCTCCAGCAGCGCGATCGGACACAGCGCCGTGATCTTGATGCACACGCTCGCCTGCCATCGAGCCACAACCAGATCAAAATCAATCTCAAGTCAAGTCACAGGCGCTCAAAATTCAATCTTCAGTTTTAATTCCTAATTTAGCTCAAGACTCTGGTTAGTACTGTAGTGAACTAGCGATCGATCACTGATCAGAAATGTCTAAATAAAGACGTGTTTTTAATGGAACTAATGGGGTTTTGACGCAAAGGTTTGAGATGGAAACGTGCGGCGCAGAGGGCAGCAAGGCAAGCAGCAAGCTCGGCCGGCTATTAGTGGAAGAAGACGATGACGAGCATGTCGGAATCAGGTGGCTAGTTTTGGGGGCCCACGAGCAGTGACAGCCGTGCGATTCACTGGCAGCTTACTGCCAGAAGATTCCCAAGGAATCCGCGGGTCCGCTCACTCGCGCGCGCAGACACGCCCCGAAGATTCCGATTCCGTGCCACGTGGCGCTACCCGACAGCGAGGAACGAGAGACATGGAGGGCGACGGGGACGGGGACTCACCGAGCCTGAAGGGAGCGACGCCGCGACGTCGACGGCGGCGAGGAAGCCGGCGGCGTTGCGGTCGCAGGCGGCGCCGTCCTCGGCGTCCTCGATGCCGTAGTCGAGGATCCCTCCCATGCCGCCGCGCCAGAGGCGCCCCACCACGGCGGCGGCCTCGTCGGTCGTCTCGCCGGCGCAGAAGTGCTTGTACGCGGTGGCCCGCGCGGCGGCCCTTCCCAGCGCGCTCCCCGCCACCGCCGGCGACCGCAGCGCCGCCGTGGCGGCGTCCACCAGCGGGCCCACGGAGAGCGCCTGCAGCGCGACGAGCGTGCGCGCCAGCGCCGTCGTCGGCTCGCCGGCGAACAGCCTCCCGGTGTCCCCGAACTCGAGCGCCTGCGTCGTCGACGACGACACCGCCTCCACGATTTCCTCGCCGCGGGCGGCCGCGACGGCCGCTTCCGGGAGCTTGGCGGCGGCGGCGGCGGCGAAGGAGGACAGCGCGCGCTTCGGGATGCGGGAGGCGATGGCCATGGAAGGTCGGGCTGGCACGAGCTTCGATCACCGGGAAGAAGAAGAAGAAGAACTCAAACGAAATGCTTCGCTGCAATCCAACCAATCGACGGCGAGAGACCGAGAGAGATGACGCAGCTCTGCAGCTTGTATATATTCGAATCGAGGGATCAGAGACGCAACAAATTTTGTTTGCGCTGGCGTCAGGTCGCCGAGGAGGAGTCGGAATCCAAGATTGGAGGAAGCGGCGGGGGCGGTGGGGTGTTGGGTTTCTTTATAGCTCGTGGGAAGGAAATTGGGCAGGGCAGGAGGAGGGGAGAGCGATGTGAGCTGGAAATGGGGGGGAAGAGAGAGGCTCGCGGGGAGCTGGAGCATGCCGCGAGATCCCAGCGGATTCCGCTGCCGATTTTGGGCGCGGTCGCGGAATGCGTCGGCTGACTCGGATCCCGCGTGGGGAGATCAGCGCTGCCGCTGCTTCCTTGCACGCCTCTTATCGCTCGCTTTTACTTTTCTTTTACCCTTTTTTAGGATGGTGAGATAAGACAGCTCTCGTCTCTAATATACTACGTACTAAATAAACTTTTATGAACGGGAAACCATTTGTTGCGTAGCTAATTATATCAACGTCTGGTTCCTTTCACGAGCTGGCTTTCTTTTTGGGAGCGACTACACAACGGTATCCCGTCGGGAAACCACCCCAACGGGATCGCTTCCCACGTGCATCTTCTTCCTTCGCGCGCGGAGTGTGTCTGGGATGAGACATACCGGCTCGCTCTACTCTAGTAGTTTATGTTGGGCTTTTGCCCCTTTTGGGCCGGCCCACATAAGAGAATAAGAGAGGGAGAGAGAGAGGAGCAGGTAGGGAGAGGCGTGCTCGCCCCGTTCGTGCCCCAGCCCTAGGGCTGGTGCGGCGCGGGCGGCGGCGCCGCTTTTCTCGGCGTGCTAGCTCCGTGGGGCGTCGTGGTCCAGGTACCTCGACGGCCGCCCCTGCCCCGACGGCGGTCACGTCGGCCACCCCTGCACCGACGACCATCGTCTCGGCCCCAACGGCGGTCACCACTGCCCCTGCTGGTCTCTTTCCGCAGGTCGTTGCCAGTGGTGTCCACCCTACTGGCCACCCAGCTCCCGCTGCCCCTGTTACCGCTCCGCAGGTTGTTGCCAGCGGGGCTTTCCGGGATGGCCGGCAACCGCACGCGGCACCTCTGATGGTCTACCACCGCCGCGGCTCTTCCTCGCAGGCCGTTCCTCTACCGGCTCCCGCTGCCCCTGTCGGACCTCCTCCACAGGTTGCTGCCAGTGGGGCCGCTCTTACCGCGGCGAATGACCACCCCATGATCACTCGTCGCAAGGCAGGCAAACAAATCAAGCCGCCGAAACGTCTCATGCTGCATGTCTCAGCGCTACCTCCCCCTCCCACGTCAGTCCGCGCTGCCCTCGCCGATCCTAACTGGCGGGCTGCCATGGCGCAGGAGTTTGAGGCCCTCCGTGCCAACGGCACGTGGGACCTCGTACCACGACCAGCTGGGACAAACGTGGTAACCGGGAAGTGGATCTTCAAGTACAAGCTCAATGCTGATGGCTCTCTTGACCGTCACAAGGCTCGTTGGGTCCTTCGGGGTTTTACTCAGCGCCCCGGAGTTGATTTCGATGAGACGTTCAGCCCTGTGGTCAAGCCAGCTACCATTCGGACGGTTCTCTCATTGGCCATCTCTCGTGGTTGGTCCGTTCGTCAGTTGGATGTGAACAACGCCTTCTTACACGGCCTGCTTGAGGAGACAGTCTACTGTGCTCAGCCCTCAGGGTTTGTGGATCCATCTTGTCCCAATTACGTCTGCCTTCTTCGCAAGTCCCTTTATGGTCTTAAGCAGGCACCGCGGGCTTGATATACCACTATTGCTTCACATCTTCGAGCGTTGGGGTTCGTCGAGGCCAAGTCAGACACCTCTCTGTTTATCTACTCGAAGGGTTCGGAGACAGCTTATCTTCTGCTCTACGTGGATGACATTGTGCTGACCGCCTCCTCTGATGATCTTCTCAAGCACACAGTTTTAGCCTTAGAGCAGGCTTTCTCTCTCAAGGATCTCGGACCCTTGCACCATTTTCTTGGCGTCTCAGCGATCCCACAGCCAGGCGGTCTTCTCCTCTCTCAACGGCAGTACGTCCTGGACATTCTGGACCGTGCAGGAATGAGTGACTGCAAACCCTGCTCCACACCAGCGGACACCAGTGCCAAGCTCTCGGCGGGTGGCGCTTCGGTTTCCGATGTCACCCTCTATCGCAGCCTGGCAGGTGCCCTACAGTACTTGACTCTGACACGGCCAGATATCACCTACGCCGTCCAGCAGGTCTGTTTGTTCATGCATGATCCGCGGGAACCCCACTTTGCTGCTCTCAAGCGTATCCTGCGGTACCTTCGTGGCACTCTGGAACTTGGTCTGCTTCTTCGTCGCTCCGCCACCACGACCCTCACCGTCTACACCGACGCTGACTGGGCCGGCTGCCCAGATACCAGAAGGTCCACGTCAGGCTACGGCGTCTTCCTCGGCGACAACCTAGTGTCCTGGTCATCCAAACGCCAGCACACGGTCTCCCGTTCAAGCGCGGAGGCCGAGTACCGCTCGGTTGCCAATGGCGTCGCCGAGGCCTGTTGGCTTCGTCAACTGCTTCAGGAGCTCCACAGTCCGCTGCAGAAGGCCACCCTCGTCTACTGCGACAACGTCAGCGCGGTCTACCTCTCCACCAACCCGGTGCAGCATCAGCGCACCAAACACGTCGAGATCGATCTTCACTTCGTCCGCGAGCGCGTTGCTCTCGGACATGTTCGTGTGATGCACGTCCCGACGTCGTCCCAGTACGCTGACATCTTCACCAAGGGCCTTCCTAGCACTGTTTTCCTCGAGTTCAGGTCCAGTCTGAACGTCCGCGCACCGACCATTCCGACTGCGGGGGAGTGATTGAGTGTTTTGTTTATTTGGTCTTTGTTTTGACCATTAGGGAGTGCTCTGTGTTTGTTCTGTGATTGTCTTGTACCAGTCTCAACGCCCTGTGTGCCGTTCAGACTGCGGGGGAGTGTTAGAGTATATTGGACCTCTCTAGGCCCACCTCTTGTAATACATATACTCTCTACCCAAAGGGTAAAACTACTCAGGAAAAATTCCCTAAACCTTCAATTATGGGTAAATTAATGATTTTAAATTTTTTAACAAAAAAACTCTAGTTTAGTGTGATTGAGTTAATCGATCAAGACCTGACATGCTAGTGCACACCATAGGATGGATTTGGGACATGCATTGTATTTACGCTTTTGAGTCTTCTCGTTAAGCAAAATTATTTTGAATGTGATTCACTTATGTTTATCTTGTTAATATTTTGTAGTTTTAGAGAGTTAGGTGTAGTATTTTAGGCTCAAAACGAGATGGAGTGTTAACAATTGATTTTTAATGAGATTGTTTGTGTGGTGCGATTATATTTATTTGCAATGTATATGTGCGGATGTATACAATTTTTGAGAAGTTGTGCCGAATTTTCTAAGATTATAAGGTGTGTTAATGGCATCAAACCCCCGCTAGGTTGATGTGTTATATGTAGTGCCTAGTCTTGATCAAGATTTAAGAAGACCAAAAAAAGGATGCAAAATCATTGTCAAATTTTGAATTATGGCTTTAAAACAGCGGTTTTTTTTTAATGAAATTCACTTTGTTTGAGTCGAAAATTACACCGAAGACAGGTCAATTCAGCATTCACTATTTCACATAGAACTTAATTTTGAAGACAATTTTGTACTGGATTTCACTTTCAGCCATTGGTTTGCCGATCCGGACCGCTGTTGGTAGACTAGTTTTGCGAGACCAGCTACGTTGGCACAGTCATCCGTCTTCGTCGGGATTGGCACGTTCTAAACAACGTCTAGTCTTAGTCTTGGTCAGGATTTATAATTCCATGCCACGGTTGGAAACCGAAATACCATCTCTGCAATTTTGACAAAATAAAATAAAATGAAACGTACAAAATTCGTTTAACAAAAAATAGTTGTTTAGAACGATAGAATTATCATCTGTTAATTCATCTAAGATATTACAATATCATCCATTGAACAAGCACCTATATGAAACAGCATTAAGATCAACTTGCTCTCCTATCGTCCGAATCAAGCATTTATAATATGTGTGGCGTGTTGTTCCCACTAGTATCATCTAGGATAGGCATGTTTTTCTTTGCCAGAAATGAATGTACGGTCATCTCAATTCAGCTTCTTCACTGTTCTTTCTGATCTACCACCATCGATCGCAGATCGATAAAAGCATCCGACATCGTCGTCAAGTATAACTCTACACAACAACTCGGCACAAAAATTTCATCACAAGGGGACACAAATCCCAATAGCCCACGAACAAATCGAGGACCATGGGGACCAACCCTGCAAAAGGCACCACCGAGGAGGGCACCAAAGCCAAACATTTTCACAGCATAATCTTTCAAGGGAGCTTCTCTAAATTGTTGTCACACACGACAAGACAAACACTGAACACTAATCCTAAAAAAATCAGATCTGACGAAAAATCAGAAGCCTCAAGACAAGAGGGTCCCATCGTCTCTCCAATCATGGTGAGATCACCGAAAATAAAAGGGGGGCAAGGGGACCGATGAGCTTCCGCTAGGTCTTCGCCCTCCCTTTTTTCCTTTATTGCCACTGTCCATCTATCTTGGGATTTCTCCCACGAGCTTTTTTGTGGGACCGGTCTACCTAGATATTTTTACTTGTTTATCAAAATTTTAGTTAGGGATAAAAACGCTGGGTTTTAAATGATATTCGCTTGGTTTGGATTAAAAACTTGCGTAAAAAATGAATTCACATGGAATTCAAATTGAATTATTCAATATTATATCCGCATTTCGCTTCAAGAGAAACGAGCATCACTACTGATTCCAAATCGGCTACACTACCGGTTTTATAACCGGTAGTAGCCAACTAGGAGTGATACTTTTAGGTATCACTACCGGTTCCACAACCCGGCAGTGATAGTACTAGAACATATTTAAAAATATGTTAGGAATATACGGGGAAAAATAGGACGCAAACCCGGGACCTCGTGACTTTAGCCTGACCCTTCTAACCAACCCTGTCCTGTTGCGTAGTGATATAGTTAGGATATGCATTTATTTTAACTTTTCTTTTCCACATGACATCGCTATTGGTTCATGGCTCTAAACGGTAGTGATACTCGGCATCACCGCTGGTTTGAGCAGTGTCGCGAAAAATCACTACCAGCTCGAGATTCAAACCGTTAATGATGTCTCGGTATCACTAGTTTATGGCTCAAACCAATAATAACATGGTGAGTCCTGTTTTATGGATAAGCCGGCCGGCAGTAACAAGTCGGTCCTAACTAACAGGAGCAGTGTTTTAGCCTTCGGTTCCTTTGAACCGAAGCCGTGTTGGTAGAGTCGGTTACATTTTGCACGTTGGCATGGCTATCTTTCGAGATTTCCTCTTGAGAGAGCTATGTCCCGGGATTGAATCTGAAGCGAGGTGCCGTAGCCAACTCGGTCGCTAGGTGTTCCATGCATGAAGCTTCTCTCGGTCCAGACTCCAGGAGTTTCGTCGATGTCACTAAATAAAGTTGTGTTTCGTCACGTCTTGAATAGTGCCAATTACTAATTTACTATTAGTGCCATGCAGTGCCCACGCGCGTCGTGAAACATGTTCACGGTGGGCCGGCCCGCCCGCGAGGCCGCTCTTGCAGTGCTCTGGGCCTCACCGATCCAGGCAACGGCCAGGCCTTAGTGTGGCCCGGTTCACAGACCGATCCACGTTTAGGCCCAAAAATGATAGCATTTCCTATCCTATTGAACCATGATGGACCGGGCCTTGTTGAGGTAGTAATTCCCGGGCTTACCGGGCTTTACATGAACTGGGAATAATCTCGCGCTTCAATTAGGCCATCACAGATCCATCCTGACAAGCATTACAGAAATCTGCATCGTGCAACATGAACCCATCTTTAAAAGCTGAAAACCACCCCGGCCACAAGCATTTGCTCAGCTCAGTGGAGAGAGTAGCAGTAAATGGAGCTGCAGCCTTGCATTGCATCAGTGAAGCAAGGCAGAAGCATGGCTCTCTGAGCATCCATGAGGGCATGATTCCATGCAGAAAATGGCCTGGATGGGGCCAGGTCACACAGCAAGGACAAACCCTGGGTCAAGAGACTCTCAAGATGGTCCAGCCTGCTGCTGTCAGCTGATACCCATCCCTAAATGCTTGTCTCTCGCCTGGAACCACAACAACCAGATGCCCAGCAGAACAGCACGTTTTGCAGATCCAACCTCGCACAGCCAGGAATTTCCTGCTCCAGTTTCCTGATGTTATGCGTTGCATGCATTACAACGGCCGAACTTGCAACTCAGTCTGGGACGTATACAAAGGTACCTCGATGTCTCTGCAAAAGAAAAATCTTTGTGCTTGAAACTTTGACAAGTTTGAACATTTTTCTTCAGAACCCAAGTACTCCAGTTTGCATGACCCTAGCAGCATAGCACCCAAGATCTAAAGAAAAGAAGTCCAGTCAATCTAGAGGAAGGATGCTGAAACCTGCAAAACAACAAACATAACTGAACAACCAGTAATGTTTGCACTGTGTTAACTTACTTCGAGCATGGAGCGCATGTCCAACTTCTAACACGAATATAGAAAAACCCAAAATAAATGTGAAACAAACAAGGGCCTACTACTAGCAGCAGACGCACCAGATGCAGAAATTGAAGCTTGAAAGTTGAAAGGGGCACTGCGCCGAAACGCGCGGTTTCACGATGGTCTACTTTGCCAGTTCCAATGCCCGCCTTCAGTTCAAAACTTTTTGGAGCAAAGCAGTGCATTATTCAGGTACAAGAAGAACAGACAAATTTTATGTTTATTATTGTACTAAGAAAAAAGGTATAAAATACCCCTTGAATTGGTATATAAATCATCCTCTTAACTCTAAAACCAGATTTTTTGTGTAGTCTAGGGTTGGCGGATGTAGGGAATCAATCCCTAATACTAACTCACAAGAACTCAGTGAACAAAAACATAAAAAAAGCTTTTGTGGCACGACACCCTTTTTCTCTTGATTTTCTCGTTAACTGAAACATAAACTTTACAAGTAGTTAAATAGAAAACACATCACCAGGCTCGGACTCCACGTACATGGACCTGCAGCCATGATCCGCATGACTCACGCACGCCCCTGACCAAGCTCAGCACGACTTGCAACTAACCTGCGTGTATCTTGCGGCCAGAATGAAACAATTATAGTCCAAAAAAGAGTGATGTTATGTGCAGAAGCAGAAGCAATGGCAACAGTTTGGTTTATTTATGTTCATGTCTCTTGGAACTGGCATCCTACAAAAAAAATTCTTTTGGATTACAACAACAATTGTGGCCTTCCTAGCTTGCTACTACAGAAGCTAAAGACTAATGCTATAAAACTACAGATTCCTCCATCCTTATGAACAGGATAAATTTCCTTCACCTCACCCCCCAAAAAGGACATGGCCAACCCATCTTGACCAACATTGTTGTAATTGTACATAATGCAAAAAAAAATATTCTAGTTTTCTTATCGTTTTCTTCCTCCAGGGTTATCGATCTGTTGATTATTCACAACCTATACTCTTCCCATGGGAGAGAATGGCGGGTGGATGATAGATGGACGCGTTTTTTCTTTTCTCTTCGGTTTTTTCTCTTTTGTTGTTACCGATTCAATTAACTGCCTCACTTCCTCCTTCAAAAGCATCTTCAGTGAGCTCGAGTACAGCTTGTGCTTGAACTTCTCTATACCAATGTCTGAAGAAGCATCAGAACAGTGAATCAAAGAAATGCAGACTGAAAATGCCTGCAGTGCTGATAACCGTGCATGGAAATCAACCGAAAAATGTCCTTTGCCATCTCCCTTCATCAAAACTGCAGGGAGAACTTCTTTGTTACCCTGCTTCAACAGTGAAAGCATGCAAATTAAATATTACATTTAATCAAATATTACACTAATACGTGTAAACTAGTAAACTGGCTAATATTGCTACTCTTAGGGGGCCTCAAGACAATCAATTCCAATTATCATGCAAGGATAGTTCTCTTGATGTGTTAATTAAGCAATTGCCTATAACAACCGATTCATGAAAGGTTAAGCAAATGATAATGCATTAATAAAAAAGTTGGACATCTGGGCAAAGTAAAGTGTATTTTGACTAAATGTTGATTACTCTTGCGCTGTGTGAAATGCATAAAAGTGGTAATACATAAACAAAAAAAAATTCATCATAAATACAATTAGATTTACCTGAACAAATAGCTCCATGGGATGCTTGCATTCATTCATCACAGAATCAACCCAATGACTATCATATGCATTATCAAGGACAACGATAGGGCAAGACATGTCCCATCCACCACAATCACAGACTCCGCAACTCTTTAGACGATCAAGTAATGGTGATGGGCTAGTATCATCATCCCTCGGTAACCCATGTGCCCCACCTGCTGTAACCAATTTGATAGTACCAGGTGATGAACTAGCTTTCAATTCTTTGGACTGAGTTTTACAAAATGGCACCTGGATTACAATGGCCGCAACCTCCAAATGAGGATGAAGATCTTCTTGGGACCAAAGGCAGGATGTCGATGCATCTGAGTTATTACGTGCAGTATTTTGCCGTTCCATCAGATTATTTCCATCTAGAGACTCTCTAGGGATCGTATTATAAACAACATTGCTGAGTGTTGGTTGAAAGGAATCCAAACATTGAATTCTCTCAATGGCAGAGCTCCGTCTGGCATGAGCAATGTCATACAAAACAAACTCGCTGATGGCCGAGTTATTCAGAATATCATCCTTTCCAACTTCTGAGTAAAGATAAGAAGATACATGCATCTGGCCAACAATTGGAGGCAGACACCCATGCCTATCCTTGGAGGTCCTTCCCACAGTGCTTGATCGTTTGCCAATGCTATGGAAAGTGTAAATCCAATTCAGTTCGTTTCCTGCTTTCCAAGTGTTAGCATAAATGGATTCATCTGGACCCTTGGTACAAAACTCGAAGCCAAAAGCACCATTATTGGGATCCAGTGTAAGAACGGCGTGAAGATGGGTTGGCGATGAAGTAGCTGTCATAGGTTGGGCTTCCCCAGCTGCATGAAAATTAGGTGCTAGGTTTTGTTCGGTCCTTGAGATATCACCCAACAAAGATTTGCGCAATACACTATTTTTCCCTCCTACAGGTGGACTACTGAATTTAGAATCTTCCTTTTCCATGAGAGAGGGGTTCCTCAGAGACTTGGACTTCATGATGGGATCCAGAATTTTCTTGAATGGACTAGATCGAGTTTTTTTGTTGATATCAACACTGTGAACACTTTCTGATGGACAGTTAGCATCAAAAACACCCACCTTAGCTGACAATGACTTGTGCAGATTACTTACCGAGCCACTTTCACCAAGGTTACTCCCATCGGGATAAATACCAATGGTTTGTTGACGATTTGATCTTGTACCTTTGCTACAACTTCCTTCTAACAAATGTGGAGCCATATTGGTGCAGGCACTTTCAGTGGTGTTTTCTTCACGACATAGTTCTAGGGACCCTTCTTTTGCATCATCTTTCAACAAATTGCAGTCCATGCGTGGCCTCCCAAGCCTTAAATTCTGATCAGGACCTTCGCGCAATGAAAGATCTAGAAAATCCCTGGCAGCTTGACTAATTTTATGGTTGGTGTCCATAGAAGACCTTGTCTTACACGAACGGCTCTTTTGTGGAAACAAGTAAGCTCCACTTGTGCTAGGCTGAGAGGACGAATCGACATTCTCAAAGGACAGAAATGTGTCTCTGTTCTCTGCAGAATCTATTTTCCTCCTTCCCTCTTGGAGTTTCCTGAGTCTGCTAACGTCGCTGGAGCTCTGGTACATAGAGCCACGCTTGAGCATGATGCTATCTTCTAGGTTTGACTCACGATACCTTGAAGGCAAACTTTTGCAATGGAAATTTGGGATCCGGTCGAGGCGTGACTCTCCCAATTTTCCATCTGGGCATCTCAACTGGTGATATCTGCTCGGTTGTGCCTCCCTGCTAGGACTTTCTGCTTCCTCGTTGATAGATTGCATTGTTTCCTTAGCTACTCTAGGGCGAGAGCGATTCCCCATAGAGGAATACTGCGTATCAAATGAAAATACAAATTTAGCCATTAAGGTCTACAATGCTATGCAATTTAGTCGATTTCTTTTCCCTGTGGGTAATGCAGAAGCAAGCATTGCAAATAAAAGGATACAACAAGAGGAGCTTTTCTTTTGACGATGCAATTAAGCCTAAAGGAAAGAAAAAAACACACTCTAAGATCTGCACATGTTGAGATGCAAAACTAGACACAGAGAAAAAGTTCAAAAAGAAAAGATACAAAAAAAACAAAGTAGAAACGGTACTCTCCCCATAATGGGAAAAGGAAGACAGTGGCGTCACTCCTAATCTAAGAACAACCATAAAAGGCGATCCCTCTACGTAATAAATTCCTATTTAATCGACTTTTTACAGGCTTCACATTCCAAATTCATCGCATACATCTTATTCCCTCAAAAGAAGAAGATCAGGCATTCCCCATGTGCTTCCAAAAAGAACAAAGAGATTTCACACACTGACCATACTCAAGAAAACCGACCAAAGATGCTGGAAGTTGATAGCTTCGATAACCAAGTTTCAAGAGAAATATCACAATATACCAAGCTACAAAAACTAAGATAAACCAAAATCTACTCTCTACTCACCCTACATTATCACTAATGAGGCCCAAAATCTATTCATTGCCCCATCCCTAAATACAAAACAAAAGCCGTTTCATTCTGTACTAATATGAATGCATTGGCCAAATCCCACTTTTCTAAGTGAACATCGCAGGAAAAGATGAACATTTCCACATGCCCGTCAAAACCCAGCATCAAACATGCCAAAGAACCCTCCTCCAGTCCTCTCACATCTGCACCAAATCCGACCAATAAAACCTCCCACATTTCCCTCAAGAAACACATCATTCTCGCCCAGAAAACGCGCCCGCCAACCCCAAACCTAGCACCTGTCAAGTTCCACGGCCCAAATCTACAGCCAACCGCCTCCACCATTGCAAGAACACATTTTTTAGTCAGTCAAGACTCCAGGCCAAGAAAGTAATCAAGAAGTGCCATTACCTCGGCTCGCCGAGAGCCAGATCAACGCAGCAGAGGAGGTAGACGCTGGATTCCTCCGTCCTCACGCGCTCTCTCCGACACCGAGTGTGGCGAGATGCATTGGGGGCGAGTGGGTGTGCAGTGTGCTCACTGGTTCTTGGCGGCTATGGAATGCACTACTGCTCCAACTCCAGGTCTCGAAATCTCTTTGCGCCTTTGCAAGGTGTAGAAGCTAAATAGAAAAAAGAGAGGGACTGAACTGCAAGGAATCTTGGAGTGATTCGTCGTGGCGAGAGCTCTAGGTTCTACGGTTCCACCACGCATATCTCGAACCTTGGGGTGGTAGTGGTACTCATCTCCAGCCTCCAGACCGCCAGAAGATTAATTACAGGAGTGAATAGCAGGGGGGAATGGTGGTATTAATTGGCCATTTGGGGTTAAGGGCATGTATAAAGGAGAGTCCAAAAGAGTCTCTTAGCACGGTTTTTTTAAGTGTAAGAGGCTATACAATACAAAGGAGAGCCACAAGGTTGTACTTGCACATTTAATCCCATCCAAAGCCACATTTAATCCCATCCAAAAGAGTCTCCAGCCCGCAGCTCTGCAATGCACACCACAACTCGTTCTCCACCGCAACCTCGTTCTCTCCTCCAGCCTCCTCCTCACGCGACCCACCTCATGCGGGCGACGACGGCGTCCTACACCTCGCCCGGGCGACAGCGGCGACGTCCTCCTCACGCGGGCAGGGACGTCCTCCTTGCATTTGGGGCTCGATTTGGTGTGGATTTGGGGCTCGATTTGGGTGTGGATTTGGGGTTTATTTGGGACTGTATTTGGGATGGATTTGGGGTGGATTTGGGGATTTGGTGGTGAAATTGGCGGCATCATCCTCCTCCTCGCGCAGGCAGCATCCTCCTCCTCGCGCCAGGTCTCGTGGAGCGCGCGCCGGGGGGTGAAGAGACGAAGTAGGCAGTACAACGGCGAATGGCTCGACTCCGTGACATCGTGCGCTGCGCCCAAAGTCGTTCCTTGGGGAAGAGTCGACTCCTTGTTTTTTTTTCATTTTACCCCCCTGGATTGGCTGTAGAGTCGAGGGTCATCAATGGCGTTGTACATGCCCTAATGTGACAATCGATTGAGGCTCTGTTTGTTTTAGATTAAAGTTGAGTTGAGTTTTATCGTAATAAATTTGTGATACACTCGAAAGATATTTTAAAATTCAAAAAATTATGAAAAAATTATTTTATGAACTGTAATAAGAACTGTTTGAAACCCCAAAAAATAACTACAGAATATTACATCATTTGACTTATATAAAAATGACAAATTTTCATTTAATTTAATTTAATTTAATCTGAAACAAACCAGGCCCGAGTCCTCACAACTCAGCTCAGCAGCGGCGGATTTAGGCCCTGTTTTTTTAGCGTTGAGTAAAGTTGAGTTTTACTGTACAAAACTTGAGAGTCCTCAAAAAGAGGTCTAAAGAGGTTGAAAAATAATTAAAAAATAGTTTTAATATATTTGACACTAAAAGTTTTGAAAAAATTGTTACAAATTATTACAACATATAGGCTATATAAAAATAACAATTTTTGATACAATAAAACTTAACTCAACTTTACACTGAAAAGAATAGGGGCTTAGCACCAGGTCAGGTGGGGCTCACCTTATACCCATTTATAATTTTTAGTGTAAAATAGAAGAAAGGAAGGGGCTAAACTTTAAATTTGGGCATTGAACTAAACTTCAGCCACTGCTATTATTTTTTGTTGTGTCCGTGCTATTATTTTTTGTTGTGTCCGCCCCTGCAGCTCAGGGAGATGGTCAGAATGAACTGTTACTCCAGCGCCACCAGGTGTAGGTGCTTGCTAGTCGTCAGTGCAGCAGCTCTGGACATGGTTTAATATGCTTTCATAGTCGAAAGTTGCGACTCCTATTTCCACATCATAAGGGTATTTTTGTTGTTTTCGTTTGTTATTTATTTGTAATGCTCAACAATGTAACAGTAGGATAGAGATTAAAATGGAAAAGAAAAAGGTATAGAGGAAAATATGGTAATAACAAAAAAAGTGGACGAATAGTGAGAGTATCTTCAATGATGTTCAGTCATTTAGCTATAAGGATACCAACTCAACATTTTGCTTATATAAATGAGAGAAATATGATTAACTACTAAGTTACAACCAATCTATGGCCAATTGTAAGGTACATGTACATTATTACATGTGGGTCCATATTAATTTTGCCGACTATGATATAGCTAGTCCATTAAAGATTTTGTCTATGTGCTATCTATATATGGCATGTTCAAGTGGTTGGTTGTACCATTGTAGATTCTCTAATGGGATAGTGCATGGAATTCATTGGCCATTCCTAACTACAATAAAAAAAACTATGCATTTTTCATTGCCAAATATAAAGGCGAGATAATAACAAATGCATACATTTCATGAACATATGTGTCGGGAATTGAGTTTTATCTTTTTCGGATAGTGAAACATTTATTGCCGTCCTCCGGATATCCCTTTGCCTATTACCTATAGACGGGCAGCTATCTGAGTGATGGTGACACATCAGGCTAGGCGTTGCTCGATGACGTGTTGATCAAGACTTCGAAAGGCTTGTCGGCTAAGTCTTCCTCCTTGCGATAGCTAGACCCAGACGGTGGAGCATGTTAGGGTTCTAAGGTTACACCAGCATGTCACGTAATTCTAGGAATTAGTTATCATATGTGCTTATCTTTTTGGATTTTTAACCTTAGGATTAGTACAAAAATATCCTCTTGTGTAATCTTGTACCGTAATCTCCATATCATAGTAAAACACTGGATGCATGACTATTATCCCTTACCTCTGTTTCCTTGTTTCCTATGCCAAGACCTTTTCGACATCTTGGAAGTTGAAATCACGATAGAAAGGGACTATCTGATCCCATAATTCAGAAGTATTATCAACTTGAGAAGTGTATCTCCAATTGTCGATAATATGATGTATGGATTCTTAATATGAATCTAGAAGATATGGACAAACATATAATATATCGACGCTTAACAGACTATGTGTATGCAACTACAAATTTCAAAAGAAAATCGACATGAGTTGGATATTTTTTTCCCAAAAAAAACTAAAAACAAATGTGTTCTAAATATTGCCCCTATAAATCTACGAGCAGACGATGTGTAACTCTTTCATTTTTCTAAAAAAAAATATTATTGTTTTTGTTATTAAATTTGCTGTGCGGGCAACGTCATTGACACGTGGCGATGCAGTAGGCCCCACTTCCCCAAAGGTGGGCCCAACTTTGGGGTTTACCATCATACGCTACTCATCTCCGCTGTCCATGCATGCACGATGCTTTCACCCTTTTCTGCTTCTGTTTGCCGTCCTGTCTTGCTGCGTTCATCTCTTCTGCCTCTCTCCACCTTTCGCTTTTGATCTCTGATTAAATTTTTTTAACCAATTCCTCTGCTCATCGAGTAAATAAGAGCAGTACAAGACAGTGTTGTCCTGCTGTTCAAGTTCCCGGCAGATAATGATGTTCCATCGTTTCACGTCTTCTAAACTGCAGAAATTCTGTTCTACTTCTACCCATAGGCCATAGCCAACTGCATCATTTTTCTCTGCCCATTTTACCTTCTAATTTTAATGATCCAATCCTTTCCATTCAAGAGGAGATGCAGTGTACAGTAGATCCATTGCAACGTGAGGTGATAAGAATATTTATTTAGGTCCAGTTCTTTTCAGCTTAACGGCTTAACAGCTTAACAACTTATCTACGTTTTGAAAACACATGCTTTGAGTTTTTTTTATTCCGTTTTTTCGCTGTTCTGAAGGTGAGTCCTAACGCTTTAAAAAGCAAGTCAAACAAAATGTATCCGAATCTCGAGACTATCTCGAGAAGCTCTCAAAGTTCAATCATTTTAGCTGTTCAGCTATTCAGATCAGCTCAAAAGAACAGGGCCTTAAGCAAGATTTTGCCATGGCTAGCCATAGGGGATAGTGCTAGGAGGAAATGTGTGGTCAATATGCAAGATTGGTATATAAAATTAGACAATATTTGTTCCTTTGTTTTGTTTTTGTTGTAAATAAATCTTTATCATATCTTATTATAGCAGTGGTTGGCTTGCCTACTATTCTTCTGCTGAAAATTGTGCTATACATGGTGAACGTTGATCAAGCAATTGATGGTCCAGAGTAAGGGCCTCTTATGCTAGCCACGTCTCAAATTCTGACTTCAATACTATAACAGCAAAGCTGGAGTAAAATATAAGAGAGAGAAATATAGGGAATAGGAGAAATAGCGTAATGATTGAAAATTGGATAAATAGTATTGGGATGTGTTGGCATTATGGATGCCCTAGTTTTTTTAAAAAATAAAATAAAATTATCATGGATCTGCATCGGTTAGTCGAAAACATGCATCCTTTGTTTTGTTTTTGTTGTAAATAAATCTTTATCATATCTTATTATAGCAGTGGTTGGCTTGCCTACTATTCTTCTGCTGAAAATTGTGCTATACATGGTGAACGTTGATCAAGCAATTGATGGTCCAGAGTAAGGGCGTCTTATGCCAGCCACATCTCAAATTCTGACTTCAATACTATAGTAGCAAAGCTGGAGTAAAATATAAGAGAGACAAATATAAGGAATAGGAGAAATAGCGTAATGATTGAAAATTGGATGAATAGTATTAGGGCGTGGTTGGCATTATGGATGCCCTAGATTTTTTAAATAATAAAATAAAATTATCATGGATCTGCATCGGTTAGTCAAAAACATGGGGAAGAAATAATAATTCATGCTAGGTTAACACCGTTTCATATCAAAATCCTACAGAAATCCATACATCAGAAAAGGTCTGTCTAATTAAACGGAACAAAACAAACTTCCACTTCAGCAATAGACGGCAAGTTCAGCTCAACCCTTCCATGGTCAGTTGGTCACATAGGAACACCTCATTCTATCAAAAAAAAAAAGGAACACCTCATTGGGTCAGTGAATTATCCAAGTGAATCTAAGCTTTAGCAGTTAGCATCCACATGACACATGGTGCATGGTGCTCCCTCCCAAAAGCATCAGCAACGTGCATGCCTCCCAAAGAAAACATAGGTGGACTAAACAAAGCAAAGCGCCATGGGTGCCTGTGGTGCCCTGTCGTCAAGATTCCCGGCCTAATCAGCAGATCACAAGCTCACCCTGTCTCCTTGATCACACAGTTGTCAGTCCTAAGATTCCATCTCTCTCTATCTCTGTCTTTAGTAAAGTCGTCCAATGCATGCGCTAATTGACTATGCTGATATCCAGTACACCTTCATCTCCCATGCTTAGCTAGAACCTAATTGAGCAGTCCCTTTAAAATATTATAGCGCTATATATATATAGAGAGAGAGTTGGGCTGCGGTCAGTCGGCAATCCGTCAGTCGCGCCGTCAGTCGGACGTTTTCTACAAAATCTGTGATGAAATTCTTCGATCCGAACCGTACATTTTGTTCATCTCTATAAACTCTCCTAGTGTACCAAATTTTACAATTTTTTGATTTTTTTGCTATTTGTTTTGTATTTTTCAAATCAGTCTAAATGGACGCTCCAGAATACTTTAGAATGGTAGGCTGATTTTGAAAAATACAAAACAAATAGCAAAAAAAAATCAAAAAATTGTAAAATTTGGTACACTAGGAGAGTTTATAGAGATGAACAAAATGTATGGTTCGGATCGAAGAATTTCATCACAGATTTTGTAGAAAACGTCCGACTGACGGCGCGACTGACGGATTGCCGACTGACCGCAGCCCAACTCTCTCTCTATATATATATAGCGCTATAATATTTTAAAGGGACTGCTCAATTAGGTTCTAGCTAAGCATGGGAGATGAAGGTGTACTGGATATCAGCATAGTCAATTAGCGCATGCATTGGACGACTTTACTAAAGACAGAGATCATAGAGAGAGATGGCATCTTAGGACTGACGACTGTGTGATCAAGGAGACAGGGTGAACTTGTGATCTGCTGATTAGGCCGGGAATGCGTAATAACTTCGTATAGCATACATTATACGAAGTTATACGAATATATATATATATATATATATATAGAAGAGTCTGCTGAAGAGAAAATAATATTTTATAATACGTGTAATGTGAAGCGTGGAAAAATATTAGAGGGATAGATAGATAGGTAAAGAATAATGTTTTATAGAAGAAATTTAGAGGAGTTTTTGAAAATACTCTTATTTGATCAAAAGTATAGGAAGAGAAAAACACCAGCGTGAAAGCAAAAGAACAGAAAGGGAAGGAAGCTCATCACAAGTTTGCTCGCAGCACTACCTTGTATTCTTCATTATAATCCGCAACTTATAATCATATGTAAAATACAAATGCTTTGTCTTCTCCAAACCATTTCTCGAAAATCCTAAAGTTGCTTCCAAATCACTCTTTTTAAGCAAAAGGATGGAGATGTTGTCATTTTAGTAAAGGGAGAACTGCACATGGCTAAGAAAGTGGGAGAGGGATCGAGGAGGGGGTGTTGAAGGGGACTATTCAATATTTACAAAAGCGGCAACTCGCCCCAACAAGGTAGGTTAGACTGCTCAAAGTATTCTCAAAACAAAAATAAATTAAAAATGATAGAAGCCCCTTACATTTTTTGTGTATTTGTAAGAAGGACATTACGAGATCATACCTGTAAATTAGAGGATTGCTGCTATCCAAATCACCCGAAGCTCACATTTTTGTATTATGATTGTTTTGCCCCTCCCTCTTCTTTATCCTCTCTTCCCTCACTCACTCGACCTCTATCTAGCCATTGATGCCAACCTGACATCATTGGCGAGCTCTCTCCCTTCCTAGAGAGAGGGGGGAGGGAGGGAGAGGGAGAGGGGATATAAGTAAGGAAGAAGCGGAAAAAGGGATGCTTGGGTGCAATGGAGTCCCCCGCGAGCGGTGCACTAGTGATGGGGGCAACGACAACAATGCTCATGTGGGCCCTTCAAGATCAGTGATAGCCCAAGTATGGAGAACGACGGTCGGTAACATCGATGGTGAAGCCATGGTACAACAGAGAACGCACACCGACAACGAACGGTAGATGGTAGTGGTGAGTGAAGGGCAGAAGACACCTCATGGGTGGTGAACAGTATAAGGCTGAGGGAGATGCATGGGATGCAAACAACCTGGCTCGGGCATAGCTCGCCCAAGGCGGCACAAAAAAGTGGTGGTGGTCCAACGAAGAGGTGGATGTGCTTCAGTAAAAGGAGGTTTGGTGAAGAATGGGGAAGCATCATGGAAGCGAGAGTAAGAATAGCTCGCCAAAGGTTGGGTAGAGGTTATACCCTAAGGAGGGCGGTCACCGAGAGGAAATAGAGAAAGGAGGGAGATGGAGAAAATGACGATAGTATTCTAATGTAAATTGATGATGGAGATGACGATAGTATTCTAAACACCACGCGGATCACGACAAATTTCGACTGCCAAAGCCGTAGAGAAAGGCCATAAAACCGTCGCGAATGGTGATCTTGATAGCCTGCCGTCGAGATTTGGCTCTCGAGATAGCGTGGTCGAGAGAGACAACCTGTCTCGAAAGCTCAACTGTCGAGATTGTCTATCTCGATGGCTTTGGTAGAGCAGTTGAGAAAAGAAGCACGACCGGAGCGTAGCGGGAATTGTAGGCTAATAAGTCTCAACGGCCGGAAGCCGTCAAGATTAAGTGAAAACAGGCCGTTTGCATGTCTTCTGGTTCAGCCCAGTGAGATTTCTTGACGATCAAATACCGTCGACACAGATCTTCACTTAAATTGTCTGCTTTTGAAAAAAAATTGAAAAAAACGACTATATAACGCCTATAATGGCATATTTTTAATTTACATGATTTCTTAACATCCCTTTTACAAATACAGGAACCGTAGTGGGTGACATTTATCTCACTTCCAACTTTTGGAATGGCACAAGGGCACTCGGAGTTACGGAGGGCCCCCATGATCCGGATCATGGTACATACCTGTCATGTGGACGTGGGCACGCGGTACCCAGTTCTTCTTGGCTGCTGGTGTTCTTTCCTGGTCGCAGGCCGCAGCAGCTGCAGCAAATATTATATTGATGCACAGGCACAGAGCAGGGTACGGTCAGCCGGTCACGGCTACAGGTACAGGGTCCCCCTCGCTGTCGCAGAGTCTTGACCTCGATGTGACTACGAAATGGGTATCCTATGTGTACGATCGATACTACGTATAGGCTTTAGCTTAATCAATCAAGTAATCAACACTGCAGCATGCTACTCGAACGCAAGAACATATGCAAGGCAAGGCAACGCTGCATTGCAGCAGCTTCGCTTTCATTTGCACGGAATACCACACGGCTGCTTGGAATGTGATTCTCGAGCTCTCAAGTCTGAACCAACCTGCGAGGCGAACGGTGGTGGAGGAGACGGCAAGCCAAGTATAGCCAACTGACACGGCCTCAAGCTTTAATTTCACTGGTGCGAGTGGTGGTGGAGCAACGTGCGTTGTGCGGAGCAGACAGACTGAAAGACAAGGTATGAAGGGATGGCCTGGAGATATATATTCAGAGATTTCAGATTTCAGGCTGCGGAGTGATTGATCGGCTCGTTTCTTTCAGGCATGCGGAAAGGCTACGCAGTTAGACAAGACAAGGCATAAAAAAAATTAGGAAATTACTACAACACTAGATAGTAGCCCTAGTATTTTTTACTAGTCTGCTACTATTTAAATGCACATTTTAAGAGCGTCTCTGTTTATATATGATGGCATGCCCAACAGCTCCATTTTTTCAAAAAAAAAAGTTTTTTTGAAAGGTGTAGTATTTAGGGATAGTTGTGTTGCAGGTGGCTTTGATACATGGAGGCGATTAGGCGAATAGCGATAAGGATGAAGATATGGGATATGGGACACAAAATAGAAAGAATATATAAAATATGATAGGGATTGTTGTTAACCAGAGTTGAGATAGGGAGATAAAAATTAATAAAAGGGATCGTAAATATAGGGAGTTAAGAATGGGGCTATCGTTGGAAAAAAAAAAAAGGCCCTGGTTTATAAAAGTCTGTTCTGTGGTTTGGTAGCGTCAAAGGTTCGCATCGATATTTAAACAGAAAATGCCCGCACAATTACCCGAAAGGCCGAGTTAATTGGGCCGCAGCTGTCACAAATCCACTACCCACCGTCTACCGCGTACCACCCGCTGTTATCTGGGCTGGTTTATCAGAAGAGCCCATTGCTGATTCTCGTCGTTGATGGGCCTAATTACCTGCGCCGCTGCCTTAATTGGGTTAGCGCCGCCGATGGACCGCACAATTGCCCGAAAGGCCTACTTAATTGGGCCGCCCCTGTCACATATCCACTACCCACCGTCTACTGCATACCACCCGTTATCTGGGCTGGTTTATCAGAGAAGCCCATTTATGATATCTCGTCGTGGATGGGCCCAATTCCTTGCGCCGCCGCCTTCCTGCTGCGGGCCTTGCATCTTCGGATCTATTAACTTGAAACCTGGACGTGACAATACATCCGTTTATTTGCTGCATACGTGCAAATATTTCTCAGTGCATATAGAACGTTAACTGTCTATGTTAAGTCATATATAACCTCTGCCACGTAGAGATAATGTGTATGCACATGTAAAATCGAGTTGTCTCTAATGCACTAGTGAACTAGTGTTGTGACAGGACATTTTATACCCCTGGTCAAAAATCTTTGATGTTTTTCTACTTTTTACGGTTCTCAAGGTGTAATTTTAACCGCTAATTATTATTATAGTTTATTTTTAAACCCCACTAAAATCACTTTTAGGTGTTGGTACTGTACTGTCCTTTTGTTGAGGACTGTGTGACTTTTATTTGCCGTATACATCTTCGGATGTAGAGGCTGGATTAATTTCCATTATCGAAAAAAAGAAAAATACTAGTGGCCTAAGTCCCAAAGTTTGAGCGGCACACATCTCAAACATCAATTATTTGTGACCGGAGAGAGTACTACTCTACTCCCTCCGATCACAAATATTTGATACTTTTGATTTTTCACTGTTTCCGAAGCACAAACTTAACTGCTAATTAGTAATATGGTTTATCTATAAAACCTACTAAATTTTAAAATGGTATTGAACTATTTTTCAAAACAAATCCAGACATGCTATCTGTAAGTAGTTAATCTAAATATTTTTTTAAAAAATATTTATAGTTAAAGTTTCAAAACTTTAAATAACACGCATCTCAAATGTCAGGTATTTAGTTGAAACTAGATTTTTTTAACGAAAAGGGGCAGACGCTCTGGCATTTCATTAAGAAGAGGAAAATATATACAAGAGAACAATAGCAAAACACGAGCTAAACTACCCCATACTAGCTAGGTGGGTCGAAAGGACCCAACAACGGAAATCCTCCCTAAGATTAAAAAAAGGCAAGGAATAGAGTGAAAAAAACAATGAAAAAAGTAAGAAATGCTCGAACACGCTCACAGCGTCATCCTAAACACAGTGGGATCCAGATCAGTAGCCTCGTTCCATTCTCCCTTGACCTCAAGGCCAACAATTACAGCAAATGGAGTAACTTCTTTTGAGGTTATCCTCTTACGACTCACGTTGTCATGAATGCAACACATCCAGGGTTCTCCTCGATGAGTCACATCCAGAGTAATTAATCCCCAAGTTAATCTCAGAAGGTTACTCCGCCTGGTGTAATTGCTGGCCTTGAGATCAAGGGAGAACGGAATAAAGATCTTGATGGTCACAACTCACAAAATGGCATGGGTGCGTCTGCATGCACATGGAGACAGGAAACAGAAGCAGAAAGAGCTAGCTAGGATCGAAGCAATGGACTCGACGTCGCTCAGAGGGGGAAATGAAGAGGATGCTATAGGGAAGAGCTCTCGTACCATGTAATTAACTAATAGCTCGAGATGACCATGAAGCAACAATGTAAGCTCTTACCTCTCACCCGGTGGGCGGCGTGACGATGACCATTCTGTCTCTCCACGCCGGTGAGCTTCAGCACGACGGCGTCGCCCGCCGGCTGCACGAGCACCCCTTCGCCGCCCTGGCCATGCGATACACCGCAGCAACAGATGAAATGGCAGATCTCGAGCCTTCCATACCGAGCAAGCTTGCGAAGTTGCGAGTGAAGCGAACCAGCGAAGCGCTGGGAGTGAAGAAGTAGCGCGTGCGGCAGCCAAGCCACTCCCTCCACACTCCCCCTAGCGGGCCGTGGACCGTGGGCCTTCCGCCTTCCCTTGCAGTCAAGGCCCATTATTTTATTTTGTTTCCTCTAACTTGACTTGCTGCCCCTTCGCATAAAGCACATGGTGAATTTAATTTTAATTTTGGCACCAACCAGTCATAGAGGTCAATCGAGATCCCATGCAGGCGGACAAGAGGAAAATGGGGTTGAAGGGTGGCTTGCGTCAACGAAGTACCTTTCATGCCCTATTTGTAGTTGGAGCTCGTCGGAGACGTGCCGTAGGCTCCTAGCTCCAATGGCGGCGGCGGCGGTGGCTCAATGTCGCGGCTAGCTATTGGAACAAGGCCGAGGCCGGATAGGAACGCCGAGGTGGAGGATAAAGATGCCACGGCGGAGAGCTATCCACCGGGGGCAAAACGACGACGAGGGAGCTTTGGGAATAGCACCGTAGGGGATATTTTCATGGTGCGGCGCTGGAAACCGGCAGCGGTGACGTCTGGAGGTGGACGATGACGCACGACCGTTGGATCGGACGAGAAACAAGTCGCCTTCTCCCTCGAAGGCAACGACGCGTCTGCAGCCTGCCGTGTTTTGCCGGCGCCGACAAAGCCGCAGCTCCCGCCGTGTTTACCACCTCTGTCTCTCTCTACTCTCGCCACCGCGTGGCACCTGCTTGACAAAACGCATCGTCAAAAATTTGTGAGACAATGACAATACTGCAACCTCCCACCCGTGCCCTCTATAAAAGCCGATCTCGCGACCATTGTTCTTTGTCACCGCGCCCCGCTCTCGCCGCCAGGCTGCTCTGATGGGTTCCCGCTCTCTCTTGGCCGCGCATCAGCTCCGCCCCACCTCCCTTCTCCTCGCTGATACCCCCGCCTCCCTTTCCTTGCCCGCAGCTCGCCAGAGATTCCTCGGAGAAGCTCATGGCCACAGGTGTTGGTCCGTGCATCAAGTCGCTTCGGTGAGTTTCTCTCCCTGCCGCCGCGCCATGAACTTCTCCTCGCACCCCTAACCATTTCACCCAACTCAATTAGCTCCAAGGTCGTCGGGGATCACCGCGCTCCCCCTCCCCCTTCCTCCCCTGCGTTCGCGCCGACCAGAGGTGAAGACGAAGCTCCGCCGTCCAATTCTTGCCCCCCGTGTGCGATCCCAACACATGTCCTTTGCAGCCGTCGCGACCCACGACCGTCTCCTAGCGAGGCCCAGTTCCGCTAAGGCTGGCACGACCTTTTCTAGAGGAGTTCTATTCCATTTTGTGAATGACCATGTATAGATAGGTTAAGTACATGGTCAGTGTGCTTGAGAAAAGGAGTAGGCTAGATACAAAAGATCTATAAATATTTTGTTATATTATTAAATCTGTAATATAGTAGTCATTTGTAATAATGAGTCTCCCAATCAAGCGATGTCATTTACAGATGTTTAGTTCATTATTAATTTATGATTCGCTAGCTAAGAGAATAGTTCTTAAACACAAAAATATTTAATATTTAATGTATTAAGTAATTAGAAATTAAAATATAAAATTAAATTTAAGCAGCAATGTAAGTAGCAATGTAGGTCGAGATGACCATGAAGCAGCAATGTAAGCGCTTACCTTTCACCCGGTGGGCGGCGCGGCGAATTGTGTCGTGGGAGCGCCGGCCATTCTGTCTCTCCACGCCAGTGAGGTTCAGCACGACGGCGTCGCCCGCCGGCTGCACGAGCGCCCCTTCGCCGCCCTGGTTGAGCAATATACCGCAGCAACAGACGAAATGGCGGATCTCGAGCCAAGGCATCCCGCCGCCCGCCGCCTGCGCTAGGGTTTCGGTTGCGAGAATCGGAAGGGAATTTGGATTTGGGGGAGCTCTCGTTCTCGTCCGTACCGAGCAAGCTTGCGAAGTTGCGAGTGAAGCGAACCAGCGAAGCGCTAGGAGTGAAGAAGTAGCGCGGCAGCAGCCAAGCCACTCCCTCCACACTCCCCTAGCGGGCCGTGGACCGTGGGCCTTCCGCCTGCCCTTGCAGTCAAGGCCCATTATTTTATTTTGTTTCCTCTGACTTGACTTGCTGCCCCTTCGCATAAAGCACATGGCGAATTTAATTTTAATTATGGCACCAACCAGTCGTAGAGGTCAATCGAGATCCCATGCACCTGTGTGCATTTTGACCTGTAGACAGATCATAATTTCTATAAATATGTCATATGGTGTCCAATTTGTTCGATACAAATTTTGTAATTCATTTAAAATCCTAAACAACCCATTTTTAAAACTTTTTGTTTTTTTTTATTTTTTGAATTTTTTGAATTTTAAAAATCAAAAATTGAAAGGTTTCGAAAATCTGTTTCCTGATCAAAATGCACACCGTGCATTTATACTTGCTACTGCAAGGGGTCCGGATTGCGTAAAGGTGTGAAGAAAACAACTACCTGTGTGTTCTCCGTTAGAGAGCACAGGGGATACATGTACCTCAGTTTTTATATGTTTTGTCAGGATAATTTTTTCAGCACCCAAAGCCAACTTTTGGGGGGTTGTCTTGCAATCGGATCCAACTTTCTCGGGCTTTGTGGCACCCGGAAACAACTTCCAGGGACCTCTTAACACAAAAAAAAAATTAGGGGCTAAGTAAGATTTCCGTCCAACTTATGAGGACATAAGTATAATTTACTCTTTTTCACCAGCCGGAATGCCGGATCCAACTTCTAGGGGCTCTGTGACACTCGGAAACAACTTCGAAGGGTCAAGTCAAACAAAAAAAGCTACAATGTTTTATATATTTGTCACCGTTGACTATTAACCACATTGTTTTTAAACCATTCGTCTTATTAAAAAAAGCTATGTAAATGTCACTTTTTTTGGGATTTTTTGGAGCAGGGGTAAATTTAAAAGGCATTTTTCCTAGGAGAAGCATTTTTAAGGAAGAGAAAGAGAGATCAAAGAATTTATTTATGGGATTTAATACTAAAAAATGCTTGAAACATTATTAATATAATTTTGAATGGAGTATTTGTAAAGAATTAACTTTATTGGATTTTTGGAGGATAAAGATAAATGTAAAAGGCATTTTTCTTAGGATAAAGTACCAATTTGGTCCCTCAACTATAGCCGCTGAACCACTTTGGTCCCTGAACCTCAATACCGGACTTGGAAGGTCCCTCAACTATAAAACCGGACTTAAATAGTCCTTTTACCCGGTATTGAGCTTCAAAACCGGACTTGGGAGGTCCCTCAACTAATAAAACCGGACTTGGGAGGTCCCTCAACTAACAAAACCGGACTTAAAAGGTCCCTAAAACCACCTGCTGACCGCGTCAAAGGACTATTTAAGTCCGATTTTGTTAGTTGAGGGACCTCCCAAGTCCGGTATTAAGGTTCAGGGACCAAAGTGGTCCAACGGATATAGTTGAGGGACCAAATTGGTAATTTTTCCTTTTTCTTATAAAAGGAGGAAGAAAAGCATTTTTTCAAATTTTAAAAGGGCAAAACGGGTATTTTATTTTTTTATAAAATACTATGTTGAATTATAAATTTTGTGGATTTTTTCTAGAATTTTTGGATGGAATTTGCTATTGGGAACAAATTGCTAAAATATTTATATGAAACGAGAAATTTTAAGAAAATAAAATGGCTGGGCTGATAGGGAAGAAATGGGCCAGGGCCGAGAGTGGTTCGGCACGTGGCTAGCAAAACTGACGTACGGGGCCCAACTGACAGTGAGAGGTGAGGACTGACGAGTGGGTCCTAGCGGTTAGAGAGAGAGAGAGAGAGAGAGAGAGAGAGAGAGAGAGAGAGAAATGGGGAGGAGGCGGCGGGAGTCACCGGTGACGGCGAACGGCGGCTGGAGGCGGGGTGTTTGGGGTTAGAGAGTGCAATTGAGGGCATGGAGATGCTAACCGCGGTGGCGGCGGTGCTCGAGATGGCTGGAGATGTCGGCGCGGCGAGGTCAGTGCGGCGGCGAGCTAGGGGGACACCGGCGGCGATTCTCCGAGTGGTGCGGGAGGTTGGCAATGGCGGCGATCGCTTGGCGGCGATGAGTTGCACCCTTTTGGTGTAGATAACGCGCCGGGTTATGGCTAAAGGTGGCGACACGGATTCTTGCTGGAGTTGGGGAAGAAGGGCGGCGCTGGAGGAGCTTCCTGTGGCGGACAAGAGGAAAATGGGGGTGAAGGGTGGCTTGCGTCAACACAGTGCCTTTCAGGCCCTATTTGCAGCTGGAGCGCGTTGGAGACGTGCCGTAGGCTCCTACTTCCAATGGCGGCGGCTGCAGGTCAACGTGGCGGCGACCTATTGGAGCAAGGCCGAGGCCGGATACGAACACCGAGGTGGAGGATAAAGATGCCATGGCGGAGAGCTATCCACCGGGGGCAAAACGACGACGAGGGAGCTTTGGGAATAGCACCGTAGGGGATATTTTCATGGTGCGGCGCTGGAAACCGGCAGCGGTGACGTCTGGAGGTGGACGATGACGCACGACCGTTGGATCGGACGAGAAACAAGTCGCCTTCTCCCTCGAAGGCAACGACGCGTCTGCAGCCTGCCGTGTTTTGCCGGCGCCGACAAAGCCGCAGCTCCCGCCGTGTTTACCACCTCTGTCTCTCTCTACTCTCGCCACCGCGTGGCACCTGCTTGACAAAACGCATCGTCAAAAATTTGTGAGACAATGACAATACTGCAACCTCCCACCCGTGCCCTCTATAAAAGCCGATCTCGCGACCATTGTTCTTTGTCACCGCGCCCCGCTCTCGCCGCCAGGCTGCTCTGATGGGTTCCCGCTCTCTCTTGGCCGCGCATCAGCTCCGCCCCACCTCCCTTCTCCTCGCTGATACCCCCGCCTCCCTTTCCTTGCCCGCAGCTCGCCAGAGATTCCTCGGAGAAGCTCATGGCCACAGGTGTTGGTCCGTGCATCAAGTCGCTTCGGTGAGTTTCTCTCCCTGCCGCCGCGCCATGAACTTCTCCTCGCACCCCTAACCATTTCACCCAACTCAATTAGCTCCAAGGTCGTCGGGGATCACCGCGCTCCCCCTCCCCCTTCCTCCCCTGCGTTCGCGCCGACCAGAGGTGAAGACGAAGCTCCGCCGTCCAATTCTTGCCCCCCGTGTGCGATCCCAACACATGTCCTTTGCAGCCGTCGCGACCCACGACCGTCTCCTAGCGAGGCCCAGTTCCGCTAAGGCTGGCACGACCTTTTCTAGAGGAGTTCTATTCCATTTTCATTTTTACCAAACTGCGGAAACAAATCGTCGAAGCCTGTTGTTATTCGGCCCATCTCACAATCCACAGCGATCTGGTTTCTTTTGGGACCAACATCTATTGGTCTAACAGAAAACATAACCAGGTTCTCATCCAACTCAGCCCAAAAAACCAGCGCCTCCACCTTTTTAAGCGGTGCCCCTGAGTCCCGATCACCGATATCACTAAACCCAACACAAACCGCGAAACCCTAGGAGCAGGCGGCGGCGATGCGGATCCTGGACTGGGTTTGTTGCCGCGGAACCTCCTCCGGCCGGGGCGGCAACGCGGCAGTGGCGCAGCCGGCGCCGGCGGGCAACGCCGTCGTGCTCACGTGCACCGGCGTCGAGCGGCAACACGACCGCCGCTCCCACGACGCGATCCGCCGCGCCGTCCACCAAGCGAAAGGTATGGTTTGGTTTTCTAAATGTGCAAGCTTTCATTCGCTCAGGCACGCCGGTTTCAAAGTTTTATTACAGAGAGAGATATCATGGCTGTAATGATCATTTTGTCTCCACTTGAAAAACCTTTGCTGCATGATTCTTTCAACTCGTAAAAACAATTAAAGATGATTAATTCCTGCATGTCTCCACTTGAATCAAAGGAAGAACTTCCCACTAGGCTCAAGACTAGTTGTTAAGAGTTAAGTTATGCCTTCTTTTTATGTATAAGGATCAAATTTGATCAAATCTTTTGAATTCAAACATTTCGATTTCATTTCGGTCGCCGTCGAAAAGTCCGGAATTTCTGAAATTTCGCCGAAATTTCGTCGGGAAAAAAATCCCTGGTACTAGTAATTGTAGCATGCCATTTTTTATATTTTGATACTAAACAAATGGTTAAAGACATATACAAAAGTCGACTACGACAAATATTTATGATAGGAGAGAGCACAGATGTAGTGTTGCTGCCTCTTGGTCCATATGCTTCACTTAGCGATCGAACAAATTAAGGTCATGGCACATGAAACCAGCACTCTAAACAAATTGCAGATGTGTCCAATTAAACCATATTACGGGGTTCTTGAGGCGTAATGTATCTCATTATCTATGTATGTTAGCATGACATGAATTTTGGAAAAACTAAATTCTTCGATATATTATTCTTTGTTTAAATAATCTTGAAGCAACCTAATCAATTTTTTTTAAAAAATAGGAATCAAGCAAAAACAACTTTTTATTATGGTCAGAATTATAACTATGTAGATGTAATTACTGCTAAAAGAGTTTGAATCTACGATATAGATATATTTGATGATAAAATAGTTGGAATATGATATGATAATGTTGGATAGAGTTTGTTTCAAATATATCGAAAAAAATAACACAAATTCAGAAGGAAAAAAACAACCACGTCAAATATAAGATAAAAAAATAGTCCATATTCACTTTAACATAAGATTGGAGACGGAGAAACTAACAAATTAAGAAGGATTAAAAGGCAACAAACTAATTATCCAATCGTGCCACTATCCATATAGTATATGGGATCGTATGAAACATGGACAAGCCGATGTGAGAGGTCCCTGCAGATCTTCGCAATGAAACCCAAGCCAATTAATTTATATTTTTTGTGGAATGAGCTCATGGTTCTATTTTTCAATTTTTATCGTGTTCCAACGTCCTATATATATTTTTTTTGGGAAAAAACTAAACAAACTTCATTTGCCTGCCTCGCTCTCTGTCCAAGAGATGCACCTCCATGCCACGTATCGCCACCGAGGAGTTCATACCGTGTGAGGTGGCGGGAGCAGGAGCTCTAGCCATGTAGGGTGGCTGGAGCAGAGCTCCCACCGTGGGCGCCATGTTGGATGGCGGGACTAACTGTGAAAGTTGCAATTTTTATTTTCTATTGATTATTATATTAAATGTGATTTATTTGTTTATTATTTTGGGTTTTTTTCCCTAATTCAGTTGTTAGTAATTCAGTATGTCATTCAGTTGTCCCGAAAAGAAACCTGACGGGAACATTCGGCGCTGCCAGTGTTGTGCAGAGTGCACTCGTGCATGTTATGATTTTCAATGGAATCTGACCGGGGTAGCTGCCTCATTTGTCACTGAGGTGATGAAGTAGTGAGGCGATGGTATTTGGATTGAAACTAGAAAGGTAGGCGCGCCCATGGCGCGCCGTTCGGTAGCTCCCACCGGCCAAAAAATTAGGCTTAAGAATAACTAACATTTGGACCAAAAAATTGGGCGAAAGAATAAGAAACATTTTTATTCTGGTGAGGTCCAAACCAAGAACTCATTAAAGCGTAGAGGATAAAATCTGTAAACTTTTTTAGCAAAAAGCCAAAAAAAATAGTCATGTAATAAAACATTTGTTAATTTGTTTTTCAAAATAATTTTTAAAATTTTAAATTAATTCATTTTAAATATTTTTGAAAACCTCAAAATGACTCAATATTTTTTTAGACTTCTACAACAAAAATTCTTTCATTCCAATTATTCTTAATTTGTTTTCATTGAAACTTATTTATCTCTAACACCTATTTTTTATGAGCCCTTATCATGAAACTATGGTTAACGCCTAAATCTTTATAAGCCCTTATAATGAAACTATGGCTAACAGCCTATATTTTGACATTCTTTTTAGTTTCTTCATTTTAATGACTAAATATTTTGATGACCCTTACCACGGAATCGTGGTTCTATTTTGTATAGATTTGGTCTTTTTTTTTATTTGGACAAAAAACCCAGAAGGAAAGGAAAGAATTTGTCATTGCTTAATTCATATGCAAAGATTTGATTTTCAATGAATTTTTCTAATTGGCCATAAAAAGTAAAACGAAGGGGTAAAAATGAGTTATTTCGTAATCCATTTCAGAATTAAACCTACAATTCTTAGGACTCATTTTTTCTATTTTTATGGACCCATATAATATATTATGATGCATATGCTCCGTTCTAAAAATACGAAAATAAAAAGAAAGAAACGATCGGCTAACTCCCCAATCATAAATTTTTATCCACTTCCTATTTTTTTCTTGTCCTAAAAAAGGTGGAAAAGAGCCTAAATATTTCTACGACCGCTACCATGGAATCGTGGATCTACTATGTAAAGCTGTGGTCCTAAAAATCTTCTTCAGTTGGCTATGAAAGGCTAGAACAAAAGGAAAGAATGCATTATTTTTTAATTCACCCAAAGAACGAATTTTTTTCTTTTATGGATTCGTATGAAATATTATGACGCATTTGATCCGTCCTAAAAAAACTAAAAAAGAAAAGAAAAAAGTGATTGGCTAACTCCGTTACCATAAATTTTTATACATTTTATTTTTAATTCATATGTAAAGGTTTTGTTTCAAAATAAATTTTCTAATTGGCCATAGAAAGGTAGAACGAAAGAAAAAAATGAGTTACTTGACTTATTTCTTAATTTGTTTTTCAACCAAACCTAGAATTCTTAGGGAGACTCAATATCTTTTATTCTTTTATGTATTCTTAAGGAATATTATGACATATTTGCTCCGTCCTAAAAATCTAAAAAAAGGATACATTATTTTTTAATTCACCTAAAAATGAAATATTTTTTATTCTTTTATGGATCCGAGCGAAATATTATAACACATTTGCTCCGTCCTAAAAATCTTAAAAAGAAAAGGAAAATGTGATTGGCTAACTCCGTTACCATAAAATTTTATCCATTTTATTTTTTAATCCATATGTAAAGATTTGGTTTTCAAATAAATTTTCTAATTGGCCATAAAAGGTAGAACGAAAGAAAAAATGAGTTACTTGACTTATTTCTTAAATTGTTTTTCAACCAAACCTAGAATTCTTAGGGAGACTCAATATCTTTTATTTTTTTATGTATTCTTATGGAATATTAAGACGCATTTGCTCCGTCATAAAAATATCCTAAAAATATAAAAATGAAATGTTGATCCACCTTTTTTATTATTTATTCGCATTCTAAAAAAAGATGTGAAATAAAGGCAACGGGAGAAGGCAAGGAAAATAAACGCAGCGGTACAAACTGGGATTTTATTATTTATTGGCATTGGAAAAAAATGGCGTGGAATAAAGGCAACGGGAGAAGGCAAGGAATATCAACGCAGCGGGAGCTCCTGGGAGCTACGCAAGCACGATGCGAACCAAGTGAGCTATGCGCCGTCTTAGCTTTGTCTGGGGGAGAGCAATAGATACCAGCAGGCTGAAGAGGAGAACTGAAAAATCAAAAAAAAGGGCGCAGCGGCTGGGATTCGAACCGTGGGCTACGGACTGAAACCTTGCGCCAGCGACCAAATGAGCAACCAACCCGCCTCTTTCAGTTTTTTGCGCACAAAATTATTTTATATATAAAGCAAAAATGGACGCTGGGATGGAGCTAGCGACCGAGATCGGACGGCCGAGATTTTTTCGCCGACATGGCACGCGGAGGAGACAAAGCCAGCGCTTTGTATTATAAGATAGATAGATATGTAGGCTCACCTTGCTATATATTGCATTCATGAGTATTTATACGTGTATACATGAGTGGTGATTGGTACAAGATTTAGTGATAGAGAGGGTCAAATGAGGCTGAGAGGCTTGCATTTAGGATCGGTGCAGGCAGAAGACTCGGTCAGGTAGTTACATAGGGCAGCAAAGGCCTGGTCAGGTAGTTACACAGGGGAGCGGAGCAGTAGCTTTCCATCTGGCACGTTACTTCCTTCCAAATTGTAGTTCACTGTTAACTTTTGAACACTCCTTTTGACCATTCGTTTTTATTCAAAAAATTAGTGTAAACATGCAAAAATATAAGTCATGCTTAAAGTATGTTTAATGATAAAACAAATCACAACAAAATAAATAATATTTACATATATTTTTTGAATAAGACGAATAGTAAAATAGAATTATTAAAAGTCAACATTGAACTACAATTTGGTGCATTTGAAATGCAGTTTTGATATGCGACAGAGCAATAAAAAAGGCCCAATCAGCCCATACACAGCACCCGAATTTTCTAAGCCATCTGATTGCGTGGCGACCCGGATTCAGCCGCCTAGCGTGGGTGGTTTTGAAAAAAAAAAACTTTCGGTAAATCAACTTGCAGTCCATGGCATCATAAGTTTGCATCCGTCCGATTGTCACTATGGAGCTCATCCTATCGCCCACTACTTCTATTTTGTGTGAAACCTTCTTCCATTTTATGCACTATCTTAGAACACAGAAAAAAGATATAGGATTAGATTTCCTACAACCCTCCATCTAGCTCGCCCTATTGTACAACGCCACCTCTACCTGTCGCCACCTTTGCCCCACCTTCAATGCCTTCCCCACTCACCTCCTTTCCCACCCTGTAGGCCACCGCTACCTCCCCTGCCACCCTCTCGCATTGTGTCACCCCTCTCCCCCTATTGACATTGTCCACCTCACCTCTGTCACATTCCTATATACCTTTCTCCTCTCGTACCATCTCCCTGCCTTGCCCCTACTATGGTGTTGCCCCTCTCCCACCTTCCCTATGATGTCATCCCCCAATCATCATGCACCTCCAGCTCTGACCTCTAGAGTTTATGCAACATCAAATCGAGATCTCCATGGTTGTTACTTGTGCCTTCGCAATCTTTGCTAACCTTAGCCACTGGCGGTCCTCCTCCTTGTATCCTTCACCAACGGCAACCAAACTCAGCCACCCCCTCATGCCTCCTTCCCTCACGGCGGTTGCACAAGCTAACGCAACAAGTTCTTTTACATTGATAGAGTGATGGTGTTATGTGGCTCACTCCATCGCGGCAAAAATGATCAAATGCCCTTGACACCAATGACTAGTAATACATCATCTTCTTTTTTACCAAAATAAAATATATGTATGCACAAAGAAAAATGCTTCTACCCTTAGCTAAGGAATTTCCAGCTCTATTTCCACCATCGATCGTGGATCATGATTTGTGGATAGCCCATCCTATCCCTCACATGGTATTTTGCAAAAAAATGAAAGAAAAGCAACCAAGTACTTTCTCCTCTTTCCCTCTCTTCTTCCCTCCACCCTAGCCGAGCCAGCTTTTCCCTCGGCACGACTTCGTTGGCGGCCGAAGAAGTCGCAGCGACGGCTACTGTTGTGGCTGTTACGGCGGCTTCCTAGACACCAACGAGGTTGCGTGTCGGGGAGGGGGCTGTCTCCAGCGGCGCAACATCTCGGAGGGGTTGTATCGGTTGTGGTGGAGGGAAGGATAAGAGAGAAGACAAAAGAAGAACCCGATTGCTTTTTTTCATTTTGAGTTTTAAAGGTGTTTTTTTAACAAAAGATTACATGAGAGAGGGTTGAGCATAGGATACAGAGCGCGTGACTAGGGTGGAGATAGGGCTCAGAGACTTGGACAGAAGTGAAGTTGCTCTCACAGCACGGATAAAAATGCACATTGGATGATATCGTTATTTGGCTCAAGATGCGGCAGTGTAGAGGACTGGTCCTGCCTGCCCCGTGTGCATCCTACATATACCTTGGCTGCCATCTGTACCTCAAATCTGAAACCAGCGTTTTCCACCGGATGGTCATTATGTTGCCAAACCAACCAAAAGCCTCACTGGGAAACCAAAAGCGTGATCTACCCACACACCCCCACCCAACCAAGGAACTGACGCACGTACGTAGCTGCGTCGCCATCGCCGTTGCCATTGCCGTCTCGTCGTCGTCGCCATCTGCTGCATTCTTGTCGTTGCCGCGCATCGCTCTCCAAGCCGGCCCGCATACACGCGCGCGCACATAAGAGACAAGATCTCAAATCTTTTGCAGGCAGGCTGCTGCCAATTTCTGCCTCTGCTTCTTCTTGCCGGCCTCCACTGCCGGCCAGCCATTCTTGCCTCTCCCGGTCTCCCCTCCACGCCGCCATGGCTCGCCGGTGCCGGACACGCGCAGTAGCCATCGCCGTCGCCGTGCTAGCTGTGCTCGTCGCCGTCGCGGGGAGGGTGGTGGCCGAGGAGAGGCTGGTGGTGGGCATGACTCTCCTGCCGGACGCTGTGGCCACGGGCGCAGGCAAGTCCACCGCCCACGTCCCATCATGCATCTGCTTCTTTCTTTCCTCTCCACGCTCTCTTCCTTCCCAATCCCTACTACTGCCTCGTCTCAGCTTTGTTGCATCTCGATCTTTCTGCACCAACGCGCATGCCAATCGCACAATTGATTGCACCTCGCTCGCCGAGGCCCAGGTCTAGAGGACATGAGCTATCCATGGGCCATGGGGTTTTTTGCAAGAACAGCTAGGAAAAATTCAGAATTGCGCATGCATGTGAGCTACCCGCTTCCTTAAAATTTTCCCAAACACGCCAAGCCAGACCGGTGAGCCAGAAGCAGCAAGGGCCCTCCATGTGAACCCCAACCCGTTCACAGTATCGATCACAATGTACTAGCTAATCTAGCCGTAGCACGCATTCATCCACTCATGGTCGACATGGCCAACCATGGTGATATAAATTTCGGTAGTAGAAAAATTTCGGTCCCCAGCGAAATATCCGAAATTTCGGCGAAATTTCGTCGGAATAAAAAAAACAGAATTTGAATTTTTCAAAAAAAATAATCAACCCTACCCACTAGGCTACAAGACAAGTTATAAAGAGTTAAGTTATGCCTTCTTTTTATCTATAAGAATCAAATTTGATCAAATCTTTTGAATTCAAAATTTTCGTTTTCATTTCGGTCGCTGGCGAAATATCCGAAATTTCGTCGGAAAAAAATCCTATTAATATGACAATGCTAGAGAGCCTTGTCTGACGATCACTATCTGAGTATCTGACCGTGCGTGTGTGTACGTGCATGCAGTGTGCCTCGACGGGAGCCCGCCGGCGTACCACCTCCACCGCGGCTCCGGCGGCGGCGCCGGCAGCTGGCTGCTCCAGTTCGAGGGCGGCGGGTGGTGCAACGACGCCTCGTCCTGCACGGAGCGGGCCGGCACCCGGCGAGGCTCCACCCGCTTCATGAGCAAGTTCGAGGTCTTCTCCGGCGTGCTCAGCAACCTCCCGGCCATGAACCCAGGCAAGTACGCCCGACGAGCTCAACTTCACCTCAGCTGGAGCTGGATTCATTAGTTTCACCCACAAAATTTGTCCGAATTGGATTCATTTTCACAAGGAAACAGATGAAACCTTTTAAATTTTTTTTCCTGCTCATCCCTGTACGTACGCCGAGGCGTCGGCCTCATCTGCTCCCGTTCTTGGCGGTACGATTTGCTTTTGCAAAAGGTGACAGCGAATCAACAATCACAGTGTGGTAGGTAGCATGAACAGCTGCTTTATTTCTAGCTAGGTCCATGCATTTTCTCGCGAATTCAACCGTATGGTCCTACAATAATAATTACAGTATTAACGTGGTGCTGAATTTTTTTTAGGGACAGGCAAGTAACTGCTTTGTATTAATTCAGTAGGAAAGTTACATGGTCAAAATTTAGGGGGAGGTTTAGACGCATTCCCCCAAACGCGCGATACAAGTGAAACTAATTTATTACAAAACGGACGCCTGCCACCCCCAAGGCGCAGGACCTTTATGAGCAAATCGAAGAATGTCGTCGGCAATAACTCCTTCGAGTTGAAAATAAAATTGTTCCTTTCGAGTCAGAGATGCCATAAGGTTGATAGTACGACGGATTCTAGACCCGGGGCAATGTTGGGTTGCACGATGTCCTCGGCCCACCAGGCACTGAGATCATCAGAGTGGGTCCACGCAGAGCGAAGAAGGCGTGGGGCGTTGAATTTGGAAATCAGGAGGTTCCAGATGTGAGAGGAGAAGGGGCACTCGATGAAGAGGTATTCCGGGATCTTCAGGCATCGGAGGCAAAGAACGCAAAAGTAGTTATTTGGCAGACCCCTACGCAGGAGGATGTTGGCAGTCATGACCCTTCTTAGAAACAGCGTCCAAGCGAAGAACTTGCACTTGGAGGGCGCCCATTGCTTCTAAATTAACGCAAACGCCTTCGGAGATGTCCTTCAAACGAATTACATGCAGTACGCAGACAAAAAAGTTTCCATCTGCGGAGAAATGCCAAATGGCTCGGTTCTGATGGTTCAGACGGAGCGCAGCACGGCTGATCTTTTGTCAAAGGGAGACCAACTCCACGGCGAGGTTGCGGGCGAAATTCCGTCATAAATCCAACAGACAGTTGTTATTGTGCAAGGCCTCGACGACTGTGTGGTTTTTTCGTGTGTAAGCCACAAAAAGTCTTGTGGCAGCCACAAAAAGTCTTGTGGCCACTTCTTTTGGAGATTGCCAAAGTAGCCAAGCGTCGGTCTAGAATAGGATGTGGCACCATTCCCAAAAACCAGTTTAGAGCCCGCTCTAAAAAATGCTACATCAGTATGCCACTAGTAGAGAAATGATTTTCAGTGACACTATGAATTCGTCAGCATAAGTCAGCAAAACGTCACCACATATCTTTTGTGACGATCTTATGAAGAAATCAGACTCGTCATCGAAGGTGCGTCATAGAAAATCCTTACTGACGATTTGTATTATTTCGTCATAAAAAACTCTATTTTCTATGACGCTACAACTATTCGTCATCGAATATTTATTTTCTATGACGATAACGATCGTCGTTAAAAGTATGAAAAAGGTCATGCAAAATCATCAATTTGTCATAAAAAACAGTGCCGTGGGTTGTGAGGAACGTTGACCTGATCTTTCGTGACGAAAAATTTCGTCATATCATAATATGATGACACATGGACAGATATTTCGTCACTAAATATTGCAGTGCCACCGTAGCGGCCAACATCTCAAATGACGTGGCATATGTTCCACGTCATCATATTCGTTGGATGATGACGTGTCACATTTGCACCGAGACGAGACACGATCTGGGGGAGCCGGATTTGGCCAGCCGAATCCAGCACAATTGGAGGGCACGAGCGAAAATCTTCGGGTCGAGCACCCCAAGCCCCCAAGAGCAATCGGGGAGCAGACAAGTTTCCAATTGACACGACACCCTCCCGTTGCAACATTATCATTTTCACGCCAAAGCCAGGCACGACACAGTTTATCGATCTTCTGAAGGACCGAGGTAGGCGGGGAGATTACTGAAACGGTGTAGGACGGTAGGGCTGAGAGAACCGACTTGAACAGTGTGACTCTACCTGCTTTTGACATCATTTGCCCTCGACAGCCGGCTAGACGACCAGCAATCTAGTCGATTAAAGGTTAGAAGTGGACGTGTTTTAACTTCTTGATGACGAGTGGGAGGCCGAGGTACGTGATGGGGAAGGACATTCGTCGCGTGGGCAAGTCGGCGAGAATGTCGTCGAGGTCAAGCTCCTCGCACTTGATGGCACGACTTGACTTTTTTCGAAATTGGTGCGGAGGCCAGAGATTGCGCCGAGATCTTTTCCTTTATCTGCGCCACAAAGATTGCAACATCGTCGACATAGAGCGAGATATGCAAGTTCCCCCTCCTCGGTGGCGATGTGCAGAAGACGTTGTAAGGGTTCAATTGCAAGGTTGAATAGGAAGGAGGACAACGAATCCCCCTGGTGGAGCCCTTTACGGTGTATGATGAAAGGGCCTGGGGAGCCATTGAGTAGGATTTGGGAGGAGGAGGACCACAGAAAGGAGGCGATCCAATTTCTCCACTTATTGCCAAAGCTGCGGGCGCGAAGGTTGTTTAGAAGGTAGAGCCAAGAAACTGAATCAAATGCTTTTTGGAGGTCTAGCTTCAACAGGATGGCCGGAGTGCCGGATCTATGAAGAAGCTTGGATTTGCCCTGGAAAAAAGGAAGCTATCTTAAATGCAACTTTTTTTATGAAGGCACTTTGACAGGGAGAGGTGAGCTCATCTATGAAACCGGCTAGGGCGAGTGGAAAGAATTTTAGTGAAAAGCTTTCCAAAGCTGTTTATAAGGCTGACGGGACGAAAGTCCGACGCTGAGACATGGTCTCTTTTCTTCGAGATGAGGACAATAACGACAGAGTTGAGACTTTGAGATGCAGTACGACCATGAGTGAAAAGTAGGGATGGCAACGGGGCTGATCCCCGGCGGGGAGTGGTACCCCGTCCCCGTCCCCGTCCCCAACCCCCCGAATTCCCCCCGCTCCCCGTCCCCGTCCCCGGTCTCGGGGACCAAATCTGCCCATCCCCGTTCCTCGTCGGGTACGTGGGGACCCGATGGGTATTTTTACCCAGCAAACATCCGACCAAAACTTTGTATATACATGCAAACATCCGACCAAAACTTTGTATATACATGCAATGGGGGACATGGGATGTACCTTTCGAGGAATTTCATCGAGCAGGTGACGGGCGTGGAAGCATGGTGTTGAGCCTCGTGTTGCCGCCGTCGCCAAGCCTCGCGCGCGTCCCCGTCACCTGGCCTCGTTGTCGCCGCCCTCGCCGATGTCGCTAGGCCTCGCGCCGCTGTTGTCGCGGCCTGGCCTCGCCGCCACCGCCGTCGCGGCCTGGCCTCGCGTCGCCGTCGCCTGGCCTCGCGTCGCCGCCGCCGCCACGGCCTGGCCTTGGCCCCCCCCCGCCGTTGTCGCAGCCTGGCCTCGCCGCCAACGCCGTCGTGGCTTGGCCTCGCGTCGCCGTCGCCTAGCCTCGCCTCGCCGCCGCCGCCGCGGCCTGGCCTCGCGTTGCCGTCGCCTCGCCTCACCGCCCGGCAGCCGCTTGGCCTCGCCGCCAGGCCTGGCGCCGCCGCCGCGGGATGAGCACGCAGGAGCCAAGAGCCATCGCTTACGGAGTTAACCTAGGTAGCTTTGGGCTGGGCCAATGTAGATTGGCGTACGGAGAGTGTTAATGGGCCTGATTGTTCCTTTGAGCAAGTGGGCTAACCAAGCACAAAAACTATATCGGGTCTTGGGCCGGGTCCCCGTGGGGAAATATTTCCCCGTCCCCGTCCCCGCGATACCCGATGAGGATAGTTTTTCTCCCATTTTCATCCCCGCGGGGGATGATTTCCCCCCATACCCGTCCCCTAATAGGGGAATTCCCCATCGGGGATCGGGGAATGGGGCCCCATTGCCATCCCTAGTGAAAAGGCACTGCAGGGCCGCAAGAAGATCAAAACGGATGAAATCCCAGCAGAGCTTGAAGAAGACCCAAGTGAAACCGTCTGGCCCGAAAACTTTATCATTAGACATTACCATCAAAGTGTCATGTAGCTTTTGAAGAGAGAGGGGCGCCTCGAGTGACGAAAGGTCAGCCGTAGGGAGGCTGAGATTACTCCAGCTGAAGGTGAAGGAGTCCGGTGTGATAGCATGCGGTGTCCCAAAGATGGAGCTGAATGATGGTGCAGGGAGTCAGCTATCTCGTCATGGTTGGTTAGTGGCCCACGATCAATAAGAGTATGGATGTGGTTTTTGCGGCGCCGCGAGTTTGCCCGAATATGGAAGTATCTTGTGTTGGTATCCCTGAGCTTGAGCCAGTTGAGTCTTGAGCGCTGTTTCCAACGGTCTTTCTCAATGGCCACCAAGCCTAATACCCGGACCTTGAGCACCCGCCGCAGTGATATTTCCTGGGAGGAGAGCGGGCGGCTCTCCACGAACATGTCGAGAAGACGAATAACTTCAGAAGCAATGGCGAGCTGAAGCTTGGTAACGTCGATGTTGTTTAGATTCCAAGTTTGCAGAGCCGCGGCGGTGCGATGGAGCTTGATCCGAAGAATCTGGAAGGGTCGGTGGACGTTGGGGGGCGGGATCTGTCGCACCAAGCTTATTTGGCCACCTTGAGAAAGCCCGGTGTTTTGGCCCAGAAATTATTGAAGCGAAAACGCCTGGGTGGCAGCCGAAAGGAGTTCGCAGAGAGCAGCAGTGGGCAGTGGTCGGAAGCCGACGAAAAAAACGGAATGAGAGAGGAGGCTGGGAATGCCGTCTCCTAAGTCGGGGTGCAGAACATTTGGTCAAGCCTGACCAACGTTGGAATGGCTTGCTCATTGCTCCAAGTGGTGATGAATATTACTGGCCCACGTTTGCATCAGGTTGCTGCTGCAACAATTTGGTTCAAGAGTTCAGATTTCTGGTGATTGTGCAATCCTTGTAGACTGAACTCAAACGAGCCATGAGTGTGCTAGTTAAGCTGTGATTGTTAGTTTTGGTACCCAGCAGCTTGCAAGCAATTTCCTTGTTTTTGTCGAAATGTGAATTATCCTTGTTACTTCCTCATCATACGTGACAGTGTTGCAGATTTTAATGTTTCTTCCCTCTTTTACAAATTTAGCAGATTTCTACAACTGGAATCGAGTGAAGATTCGCTACTGCGACGGTGCCTCCTTCTCGGGTGATTCAGAGTTCAGAAATGGAGTATGCGTCTTTGTTTCCCTCATACGATCATGTCCCAATTCAGCAAGTGTAAATAAATTTCTACGTCGGGTGATCCTAAAGCAGTTTGCTTACTGTTTAGTGTTTGCCACTTTGCAGTCTTCAGTCATCTACTTCAGAGGTCAAAGGATTTGGGATGCTATTATCAGTGATCTCCTTCCAAAGGGCCTTGCAAAAGCCGAAAAGGTTACACAAACATCCTTTAAATATGGGGCGTCATACCTCCATGTTGGTGCTTTCTGCATATCAGTGAACATTTAGTAGTCAATCTTCAGAGACTACAGGTTCAGAATTCAGGGTTCATAGAGTTCATACTTTCTGCAGAGAGTTCAGAGAATATATTCAACAAAAAACACAATCTGGGACTCACTTCTTTGATGCCAAAAATAGTGTTTCATACTAACCATTGTAACCAGTCACTCTGAAAGTTCATTTAGGCAGTTCACCACAGGGAAACTTAACTACATTCTTCGCCGTTCAGAGCTAACCAGCCATCCTTCAAAGTTCAGAGAATGTCCTGTCAGTGTTGCCACTGTAGTTTTTTTTTCCCCCTTCAGGTACTGCTCTCAGGTTGCTCAGCAGGAGGCCTAGCTACATTCTTCCACTGCGACAACCTCAAGGAGCGTCTCGGAGATGCTGCCACGGTGAAATGCCTGAGTGACGCGGGATTTTTCCTTGATGTGTAACATTGAACGACAATTAAGCAGACGTTTACTTTTGCTGCGTGATGCTTCAAGTCATTGTGTTGAAAGAACTACATATCACTTTGCAGGGATGACATTTCTGGCAACAACATCGTTAGGCCTTTCTTTAGCAGCCTAGTCACTCTCCAGGTTTGTGACTAGTTGAACATGTCCTCTCACATTGAACTATGAAGAATGGGATGAGTTTTTCATAGCTATCAGTTCTCATGTAGGGAGCCCAGAAGAATCTCAACAAAGACTGTTTGAGTTCAAAGGACTATCCATACCTGGTCTCTACTATTCAGACCCATTTTTTTGTTAAAAAAAAAGAGAATACTGAATTGCATTATTCAGGAGCTACAATTTCCACAAATCCTCCTTGTCATCTTTTTTTTGCAGTGCTTCTTTCCACAATATGTACTTTCAAACATCAGAACCCCATATTTCATCTTGAATTCAGCTTATGACATATATCAGGTACAAAACAAAACGATTCTTAATATTTTTCAGCATTTTGTCGCTAGTTGTAAATTTGTAATGTACGACTTCTTTGGGCAGTTTCATCACAATTTTGTGCCCACTTCAGCGGATCCTAGAGGGCAGTGGAGCCACTGTAAATCGGACCCTGGTGCATGCAGCACATCCCAAATTGAAATCCTACATGGTTAAATCTTATTCTTCACGCTTATTGTGCAATTTTCAGCAAAAGAACATGTGCGAGAATCTGGAGGAAATTAATACTAGCATGTTGTCTTCATAACATCCAAATTCAGATTGTACCAGACTCAAACATCCGTGAGAATCTGAATTTAAGTTGCTGTCTTTATATGATATTCCTCAGGGTTCTAAATCTGTCTGCAGGCCTGAGAAGGGCAATGTTGACAGCTCTGAAACCGTTTGAAGGTGAACCAAGGGTAGGGATGTTCGTTAATTCTTGCTTTGCGCATTGCCAGAGCGAGCTACAGGAAACATGGTTTGCAGCAAATTCCCCCAAGATACAAAATAAGGTACTAACAATATACCAAAGGAACACATTGAGAAGCACAGCCCCTCGTCGTCCCTTTGGGCGACCGGGCGGCAACACAGCCAGCCCTCGCCGGAGTCCTCCTCGCCGAAACCCTAGCCGGCCGCCGCCGCCGCCGCCGGTGGCTGGTCTAGGCGGCGGCGGCCCCGCCCTTCCCCCCGTCTCCTCCTCCTCCCTCCTCCCTTTCTCCTCCTCTCTTCTTCCTCTTCGTCCTTCGACAGCGGCTTTGCGGCGGCCGCCCCAGCCGGGGCCGGCAGCGCGGTGGCCGGATCCGGCGGTGTGGAGGCCGGATTCGGTGGCCTGGGCGGCGTCCGGCGGCGCGGCCTGGGCGGATCTGGGCAGGGCGCAGCCTGGGCAAGCGTGCGGCGGGCCGGGCGGCGCGGCCTGGGCGGCGTCCGGCGGGGCGCGGCCTGGGCGAGCCGGGCGGGGCGGCCTGGGCGGGCCGGGCGGCGCGGCCTGGGTGGATCTAGGCGGAGGGCCTGGGGGGCGCGGCCTGGACGGGCCTGGGCGCGGCGCTGCCTCGGCGGCGGCGCGACCTCTACTGGCGCGCGGCGGGCGCGGCCAGGCGTGGCAGCTAGGCGCGGCTCCTTCTCGCGCGGCGGGCGCGGCCTCTGCTGGCGCGCGGCGGCCTGGGCGTCGGCCGCGGCGGGGCGGCCGGGCCAGCGCTCGGCGACGCGGCCAGGTGGGGCGGCTTGGCGCAGCTTCCCCGGCGTCCGTCCCCCTCGGCGCCAGATCTGAGCTCCTCGCTCCAGATCTGACCATCTTCGGCGCGGCGGCGCCGACTTCTCGCTCCAGTTCTGCGGTTACCCCCCACCCCACGCCCACGCCCACCCTCTTCCCTTGGGGAGCTGGCCACGGCCTCTTCGCGCACTGGTTCACCCCTCCCCGTCTCCGTCGCGCTCGTCAACTACCTCTTCGCGGTGCCGCTGGGGGTGCGTTGTTGCCGGCGTGCCTCGTGCTCCTCGTTCTAGTTCTGTGCTCGACCCGCGGCCCTCTTCCTTTGGTCCTCGGCACCGCGGCGACCAGTCCTCCGAGGGTGCTTTCCTTCTCCGTTCACACCTTCGCGCGAAGTGGTGGAGCTTGACGTCGGTTTTCCCTCTTCTTCCTTCTTCCCCTCCTCCTAGACCTGCCTTGGCGGAGGCCGTCCGGGAGGGACCGCTCTGTGTGAGGCCGGATTCATGGGCGGCAGGCTCGGATCTGGCAGTGTGTGGTCCGGAGCGGTCGGAGTGGGTGTACTCCAGGGTCGTGGGACCGGTAGCCTCATAGCTCGGTGTAGCTCGGCACTGGGCTTCTTCTCCTTCTTCCCTTCCCCCTTAGCCTGCCTCGGTGGACGCCGCTTGGGGGGGCTCGCTTCGGTAGCTGATCGGAGCGGGCGGAGCAGGTGGGCTCCAGGGGCGTGTGCTCGACGTCCTCTCGGCTCCTCCCGTGGTGGCTTGGTGGCCGTCGCCCGTCCTCAGCGGCACGTCGACCCTTGTTTTCTAGCCTAGTCCCGTCCTCGTCCACCTTGCCCTCCCCTCCCTGCGAGGTGCTCGGTGGTGTGGGTTGGCCTCTTCTAGGTTATTGGCAGGGTTCGGCTTGTGTCGCCTGGGTGGCGCGGTGACCGGTCTCCTTCGCTTCCCGTGCGCTGGCCACCAGGAGTGGTGGCCTCTCTCCGGCGACTTCGGCTGACGACCTTTTCTCCGGCAACGTCCTCGTTCTCTGCCTTTTGACCCGGTCCCATCCTCGTCGTCTTGGCCCTCCCTTTCTCCGAGGTGTCCAACGGCGTGGGCGGCGTCCTCCGCGTCGGGTGGTGGCGTTCGTTCGCGTTTTCTCGGCTCTGTGTCTTCGGCCGGCGACTCAGTTCTACTTGTGTTTTCGACCTTCGGCGGCCTTTGCCTTCGGCGCTCGTCGGGCTGGTCTTGGGCGAAAGCCTCGCCCTTTGGGGCTGGTGCTGGCGTCACCTTTGGTGTCGTTACCTCGTTGGAGGCATCACCTGTTGGACCTTCCCTGCTCTGGGTGAAAACCCTAGCGGCTTTGCGACGGCGGCGGGTTCTCCCCGTCGCTACCTCGTTGGAGGCGTCGTGGTTGCCGTTTTGTGCTTTAGGTTTTCGCTGGGTCTGCTACTCTAGGAGTCGTTTGTTGTTGTGTGAGTGTTGGTGGTGTTCCCCCTTCTCCTTCATCTGTATCTCTCTCTTTGTTTGGTCTGTGGCTTAGGTGGCACTCGTGGGGCTGCTTTCCTTTCTCTCCCCTGTGGTGTTGTGTCCGGCGTTGGCCGGAGGTGTGTCTGGCTTTAGCCAGGTTGCAGCGGAGCGCTGCGGTTGTACCTCGTGCTTGCACGGCCTTTTATTTTGTTTTCTCCTGCTAATCAATGAATTAGGACGGCAGTTCTCCTGCCCCTTCTTCAAAAAAAAACAATATACCAAAACAAGATGCATGTACCTTTTGTAAGCAATGGGATGGTGCTTTGGTTAATATGTTGGAATTTCAGACCATTGCAGAGCTTGTTGGTGATTGGTACTATGAAAGGGGTGCTGCCCAGGAAATCGACTGTGCCTATCCTTGTGACCCAACTTGTCACAATCTCATGCCATTTAACCAGGTTTTTTCTAAAGCGACATACTTTACGTTTTGAACAAAACAGCATTTTGTAAAAAAAAAAACTACATTGGCTTGGGCACTGCCTCAAAAACTAGTTGTTTAAAAAAACTAGTTATCGTGAGCTTGTGCGAATGCAGTCCAAGACCTGCAACGTTCCAATACGGCGCAGAAACAGATCGGTGGTAAAACTAGTTTCATTAAAGACAATAGATAGATCTGACAAATTATGCTTATGTGATTACAGGAATTGGGGAGTTAGGAGTAAATCAACCGGATGAAAACAGCAAATAACTGTTTGGTGAATAAGCTGAAGGATCAAACAGTGCTACAATGTAAGTGCAATTCTCTGCAAAATCAACTTGTTACACAGATAGGATAACAGATCAGTGGTAAAGCATTAGTTCACATGATGCTAAAACTTCCCAATAAAACGTGGGGAATATTTGGTCTTAACTTAAAAGATTGATATGCATCGCAAAAACTTTAGAGTAGATGAAAAATATGCAAGAACCACAATTTCAGTTAAATCCTCCACCTTGCCCATTCGGCTATTACTTGACTCTACTGATCAGGTGAATTGAGGATTGCACTCTTTTATCTATGCAGAATGGAAGCTCAGGCATCCACATGGAGGTTCCAACACAAGCACTAGCATCCACCCCGACTCTACATCGCCAGTAGTTGTCGATAAATGATTTGATTATTTACCTCTATAGGGTTTTGTTGCATCACAATTCACAATTCATTTGACACCTCCATTTGGAAGGATATAATACATAGCCGATTAGCCGGTGCTCTTAAAACAAAAGAGCAACTTTGGCTGGGTGGGTGGGGGATGTAAAAGAGATGCATCTTTCACAAGATGCGCTACCTTTTCTTTCTAGCAAAAGGCAAGATATACTAGTACATTCAATGTTCTACAGTAACTATTCAGAGCTTCAGTTCAGTTCAGAATGGCAGAAGCAGGGATTACATATATCAACTTACTAGACCATAGTGCTAAAAAACTAGAGTCAAACTCGCACGGCTAATTCATTCAGATGAGGAAATAGACAAACAAAGACAAATGTATTTACAGGAATGGATGAAAAAAATTCAAGAAAACACACGGGAATTGAAGGAAAGAATGAAAAAGTGAATCTACCAGCCTAAGTTGAGACTAATCTGACTGAATCTAAGGCTGCCTAGGCTGAGACTAATCTCCAGCCCAGACCTGTTTCCTCTTGAAACGAGGCATCAACATCTGAGAGAAAAGGCACTGTATACTGGTAGTATTAAAGGCCTACATTGTAAAATTATTAGGGCATGTTTGGTTGCTGACTAACATTGCCTAGTATTAGGATAGACTATCCTGATTAGAGCATTTCCTGTCTTTTGCTCTGGTACTTGATTTCGTGATTCCTCTGTTATTTACTCTTACTTAGCCTTTGACCTACCTGCAACGATTTATCTGGATCAATGGCCGGGAAGAACCAGAACGAATCGCCAGCGTTGAACTCGCCTGCATGGTGCATTATGGTCTTCTTCAACACAAACGTATCATCTGGCCCCGTGGCCAGCCTCGACTCTGCCCAGAAACACGCGAGCCCTTCACCAGCGCCAGCGCCAGCACCACCTACTGCACCGGCATCAATGGAGGTCGACGGCTGGTGCGCGAACAGCGCTGAGCCCGGCACTCGGCCGGGGCCCGCGGCCGACGACGGCACTGCGGCCGAGCACCCGCGGCCCAGCAGCAGCACGCAGCCGCTGCGCGAGCAGTCAGCCGGCACCCACATCCTGCCTTCCCAGTCCATCCTGAAGAGCGCGACGCGCTTGTGGTGCTCGTCCGAGATCACGAGGTGGACGAGGCCGAGCAACTCCACAAGGTAGTGCCGCCGCCTCACGCCGGCCTGGAGCGGGGATCCCATGTCCCTGCGCACAACCTTGGGCTCTGGGGCGGCGAGATCGAAGCGCCAAAGCTTCCTCTCGCGGTCGACGAGGTACACCACGGAGCCAATGGAGATGATGTCGCTGGCGGCCGCGTCGTAGCGGAACCCCAGGGCCTGCAATGTGTGCCACCCGGTCCACCACCCGAAGCGGCCGGGGCGGCAGTAGGCGACGATCCTGTCCGAGGCGACCACGAGGAGGCACGCCCGGTTGTCCGGCGACGTCGTCAGGGCGGCATGGAAGCGGTCGACGATGCGCCCCCTGAAGGGCCACGGGACAGCCACCTTGAGGAGGGTGATGGGGTTCACCATCATGAGGGGGCTCGGCTTGTCGACGGGCGCGAGGACGATCCAGCCGTGCGCGGAGGCGACGCAGCGGCGGAAGGCCTCGCCGGGAACGAAGTACTTGTACGCCCGGCCGGAGGGGATGTCGTAGAACTTCCGGCGCGCGTTCACGAGCTGCGTGGGCGAGGTGGGCTCCGGGAGCATGAGCCACGGGAAGGGAGGCGGCGCGCGGCCGAGGCGCTTGCAGAAGAAGCGAAACCCTTTGGAGACGAGGCGCAGGCGGAGACTGTCGTCGAAGCTGATGTAGGGGGCCAACGCGGCGAAGAGGCACTCGCCGCGGACGGACCTAGGGTTTCCGCTGTTGGGCGCCGCCATCGTGTTCCCGCGTTGCGCAATGCAACAGCCTCGCGGTGTAGATCGCTATAAATTCTTTATTTGGATTTGTTTTTTTAAGGAAAGGCTACGTATGAACGTATCAGGCATCTAAAAATTATTTTAGCTCATAATTAATTTTTTGTACCGTCGGATATCAATCATCTAGATCTTTTCCTCTTTCCCTTGCCTCCCGATCCAACCCCCTTTCCCTCTCCCCTACTTCCAAATCCAATCCCCTCTCCCTCCCTTGCATCGGCGCCGCCTTCGCCTCCGTCGCCCGCGGCTGGCGCTAGTGCTGGCGCCTCGCCACCGTAGCTCTCTTGCCTGCCATAACCTCTCCTTTCTAGCATTGATCCACCCTCCTCCACCATCCCAACATCCTTCACCCCTCCCTCAGCTCCAACACTGTTGCCTCCACCCTCGCTCTCGCCCAACCCTAGCGCCATGTCGCCGCTCACCAACCTCTCTCTAAGCCCCGAGCATCGAGAACCACACCCCAATCCAAGCCCTAACCCTAGCCCGAGCTCTATGCACGCAGAAGGCGGAACTAGCACCTGGCCAGGAGGGCTCTAGCCCCACCTACGCTTGCCGTACCTTAGACGCAACTATAATTTTTAATGTAAAATAAAAAGGAAGAAGGGACTAAACTTCATATTGGGGTTTAAGCTAAACTCAGCCCTACATGCGCAGCATCAAGAGAAAACAACGCGGTAAAGAGGAAAAAAACAACGGCAACACAGGTATGCGAAAAAAAAAAATCAATCGAGATCTTTTAAAACTTTCATGCCTCAATCTAGCAAATCCGTTGTTTTTAACTTCCGCTGCCTCAATATCTCCGATTAATTAACGCCCAAAAAATCCCCATTTAATGCGGACTTTGTTGTTTTGGGGCGCGTACATCTTGAAAGGGCTTGGCGGTTTCTTAGCACAAAGCTTAAATTATGTAAAAACATTTGATAATGCTTGGTGTCCACACTAATGTCCTCCTCCTCCTCCTTCTTCTTCTTCTTCTTCTTCTTCTTCTTCTTCTTCTTCTTCTTCTTCTTCTTCTTCTTCTTTCGTCTCGCATACACTACGCAACATTGCTCTCTCTCCACAATCAGCTTAATTTCCTGTCTTTTATTCTACCGCAAAAACTACCTCCACTGAACACGTCGGATGCCCATGGGTATTGGCGGCTGGTGGTGAGAGGCAGTGGCACAACGATGGGTATGGTAGCGAGGCATCTCATCTCTCTCCTGTCCATTTGTCCCGACCTTCTCTTTTCTCTATGTAAATCATCATGTCAACATAAAAACATTTCGTTTACTCTTGTGGGACATTTCATTTGTTATTGGGAAACGTTTATTTTTGTTCATGTTTCGACATTCTATTTGCTCTTATGAAACATTGCGTTTTTTAAAAAAATTAACATGTCATTTGCTTTTGCGAAACACCTAACCTCGAATGTTTTGGGGGCTCTAATTCAAATGATTCAGCAACTGCTTTTTAAGTTTTTCCGCGATTCAATTCAAATGTTTTAGTAATTTAGCTTGAAACTTTCGATGTTTCAATTCAAATGTTTTAATAGCTTAAATGTCATGCTTCAACTTTCAACATTTGTCTAACAAGGCCCAATTATCCTCAGCTCTTTTATCTAGCTCTTCTAAAAAATTCAAGAGCTTCTTGAGATGGCTTGGAGAGTCGCATCTTCTTTGTTTGACTTGTTTTAGAGAGATTTTATATATATCTTCGAGATGCAAAAAAATAGATTTGAAAAACCCAAATTGTTTGTTTTTGAAACAAAGACAATAAAATAGAAAAAAAAAACTAGATAAGTCACATAAGCTAAGGTGTCATTCTTTAAGTCTTATCTTATCTTCTCATCAACAAAGTCAATAATAAGAAGATAAGATAGGTTAAGATAAATCATGTTTTAATGTTTTAATTCACATAACGGAAACACTTACGCTCGCAAGGCCGGCGCGTCCGGACCCCCGTGCAACGCGCGCGAACGGGCTGACACATGCACTGTGCTGGCATGCAGTGGGTCCCACAAGCATTTTTTCTTTTGAAGGCCATAATTTTTTACTGGATGCTCCAATCTACAAACCGTTTGCACTAACGTGTTCCTCGTATTTTTACGAACAAAACAAGATATATGTTGCCATATAACTTTTCAAACTCACCTGGTGAAACCTGGGTTTCGCTTATTAAAACTTGGGTTTCGCCTACTGAAACTTGGATTTCATATTCGTTAAACTTACCGAACTGCCAAGTTTGATCATGTTTACTGCAAGTTTCATCAAGTTTCAATAGGTCTCATACAAGTTTCTTTAAGTTTCATCAGGTCAATCCAAGTTTCAACAGGTTTCATCCAAGTTTCATCAGGTTACATCCAAGTTTCATCCAAGTTTCATCATATTTCATCAGCACACGACCAAGTTTTATCAGCACACGGCCAAATTTCGCTAGTATAGGTGTAAGTTTCATAAGTGCCTTCTCCTAACTTCACATCAAAAAAATTAAAAAAAGTAAAAAATATTTAAAAAATATTTAAAATGGGTTGCTCTCGATTTTAGAAGAATTATGAAATTTATTCCACGCATTTTGAACACTGTTTGAATTTTGTACAAAAATCAGAAGTTTAATTGAAAATTTGATCTAACGAACCGCTAGTTATCTAGTCGCTGGAACGCTGGGACGTGGGCGCACGGCATCGCGTAGGATTGGCGCGGTGGCGTTCATTGGATGGCGCAGGTTGGTCCGGCGCGAGCGCTAGGCGTCGGACACCTTCACATAAGCTATCCTTGTGACAAGAGGCCCAGATTGTCACAACCTTGCATGTTATTTTCTTCTGCTAGCGGTAACTTTGTGTTTTGGAATAAAATTACACCATTGCCTTGTGCTGTACTTCCTCAAAAATTAGTTACTATGTGGTCGAATTTGACAAATTATGCTTTTATAGAAATCGTGGATATAGGAATTTGCTAGCTGTTCAAAAGAGAGAGAAAAAATTATTTGGTGAATAAACTGAAGGATCAAAAGAGTACTGTTAGCAGCGGCCTTTTCTAAGCAGAACGAAGGCTCAAGCACGCAAAAAAAGGTCCGTCCACAAGTATTAGCATTCACCCGAACTCTACAATTAATATTGTCCCTTGAATCACACAATTCGTTGATCATATATCATCAATTGGATGAACAGAATGCATAGCTCAGCTTCAAAGAACTACAGCTGTCGTCATCACCAATTGGATGAACAGAAGCCATGCTGCCCATGCATGATCAGGTGAACTGCAACTAGGAGAAAATGTAGTACTACTAATTTGTTCAGAGCAGCGTAGCATGCAGAAGCAGGACTCGCATGTTTCAGGTCGCTACGCCATCGAACTGTACACCGTACTAGTACGTTCTACCGTAGCATTGCATTAGGATATATAGTCTATATATTGTCCATCTGGGTCATCCTGTTCCTGCCTCGTCTATTCCATCTGGAGTTCTGGATCAATAGCCGGGAAGAACCAGAACGAGTCACTGGCGTTGAACTCGCCGTGCAGCTGCCGCTGCCGCTGCAGCGGCCACGGCTGACCCCGCGTGGAGAAGAACTCCGTCCAGAACCACACCGGTTCTCCGCCACCGACGTCAATTAATGGCAGCTGACGGCTGGTTCGCGAACAGCACCATACCGGCCGGCGCTAAGCCCGGCGCGTCCGACGCTGGCACCGCCGCCGAGCACCCACGGCCAAGCAGAAGCACGCGGCTTGTGGCCCTGTTTTTCGCCGGCACACGTGTGCCGGCGAGCCAATTCATCCTGTAGAGAGGAAGACGTTGTTGCAGTGCTCGTCGAAGAGCACGAGATGGACAAGGCCGAGCGACTTCAGCAGGTAGTGGCGCGTCCTCTTCTCGTTCGGGAGCGCGAACCCCATGTCCCTGTGCTCAACGCTGGGCTCCGGGTCGGCGAGATTGACGCGCCGGAGATCCCTCGATTCGTCGACGAGGTACACCATGGCGCCGACGCAGACCATGTCGCTGGCGGCGGAGTCGTAGTCGAGCCCCGGGGCGGGGTGCGTGCGTCACCCGGCCCAGGGCCTGAGGGGGCGGGGGCGGCAGTACGCGATGATCTCGTCGGAGGCGACGAGGAGGAGGCAACCCCAGTCGAGCGGCGACGACGTCAGGACGGCGTGGAGGGCCGAGGCGGTCGATGTAGTGCTCCCTGAACGGCCACTTGACGTCGACCCGGCGTTGCGTGATGGGGTTCACCAGCACGAGCTTGCGCAGCGCGCGTACGGCGGCGAGGACGATCCAGCCGTGGGCGGAGGCGACGCAGCGGTAGGAGGCCTCGCTGGGAACCAAGTACTTGTAGGTCCGGACGCTGGGGATGTCGTAGAAGGTTCGGGGCGCGTTCGCGACTGGCCATGGCGAGGCGGTCTCCGGGAGCATGAGCCACGGGAAGGGCTGCGGCGGGAGGCCGTGGTGGTTGCCGTGGAAGCGAAAGGCCCTGGACACGAGGCGCAGGCGGAGGCTGTCGTCGAAGCTGATGTAGGGGGCGAGCGCGGCGAAGAGGCGGTCGCGTGGATCCGCCATGGTCGTCGGGGGAGCGTCCAACACACGGCCGGCACAACGCAATACATGCGCTGTTGCTATCGCCCTTCTCCTCGCCCACACCACGCACACACGTCCCCTTTTATCTTGCGCAATATATTTCCTTGGAAGAAGTCCACATTGCCTCCCTCACCTATTGAAAAAGTTCACTTTTCCTCCCTCTGTGTTAAATGGGTGAGATTTGGCCGTCCAATCTTGCATCGAACGGCCACAAATAAGTTGAGGGAGGAAAAATGAACTTCTGCAATAGTTAAGGGAGGTAAATTGGACTTCTTCCTATTTCCTTTGCCCGGGGCGCGTTCGCGACTGACCATGGCGAGGCGGTCTCCGGGAGCATGAGCCACGGGAAGGGCGGCGGCGGGCGGCCGAGGCGCTTGCAGTGGAAGCGGAAGGTGCGGGAGACGAGGCGCAGGCGGAGGCTGTCGTCGAAGCTGATGTAGGGGGCGAGCGCGGCGAAGAGGCGGTCGCGGGGATCCGCCATGGTCGTCGGGGGAGCGACCAACACAGGCCGCAAAAAATTTTATATTTTAACCCTTTTAAAAAAATAATTTTAATTTTAACCCCTCGAAAGAAGTTATTTCAAATCTAATCCTTTGGACGCGCCATGGCAGATGGCGCGGCGCATGCACTCTAACGCGCCAATGCATATGGCGCGTCAGGGGTGCCACGCTGGCCAGGGGCGGACCCAGGCCTGTGGCTAGGTGGGCTCTAGCCCGGAGCTTGAGATTTGTAGTAGGAATACCGCTCAATATGTAACTAATGCCAGTCCAGCCCATCAGCCCATGTGCTTAGCTTTGATTTATTTTATATGTTACTTTTCAAGTTCAACTCCACCTATTGATGAATAAAATATACATTAAGATGGACCTATATTTCTTATCTACTTATCTAGGTACCTCTCATATCAATTATGTGTCTGTGTTATGCTTTTTGAATTCTTATTTAGTGTAGACAATTTTCAATATTTATTTGTATGTTTTAGTACGATAGATTTTAGCCCCAGGCTTAATCAAATCTTGGGTCCACCACTGACGCTGGCGGCCCCCGTCAATGGCCGCCAGCGTGGAGAGGCGTGGGTCCCACCTTGACGCGCCACCCCGCCTGGCGCGTCAAGGCCCTTTACAGATACGCGCGCGGGGCGCCCCTTCTGTTTTTCTTCCCCGACACCGCCGCCGCCCCGCCCCGCCCTGCTGCGCCGCCGCCGGCCGCCCGTTGCCGCCCGTCTCCGGCCTGTTGGGTGTGGGGAAATCGTTCCTCGTCCTCCTGTTAAGGTTATCCTCCAACCTTTTTTTTCGATTTGGCCCTCGATTAACCGCATTTCGTAGGGCTTGGATAGTTAAGGTTCGAAGGAAAAACTTGATTTTTGTTTCATATTGTCGTGTTGAGATCGATCTGAGCACCGAGGTCATCGTGTTGCATCTACTGTATGTGTTATTAACGTGTAAAATTCATTGCATGCACGGGTATGGCATTTAAATTTGGTGTAGATAATGTTGTATATTAGGTCTAAACAACTTGTATTTGTTATCTTAAATTTTGTAGAGGGATCATTTAGTCCATTTTTTTCATGGTGGTACCGTCAGAGAAAACGGAGAGTTTGAGAATATGAAGGAAAATGTTGTATTGCACACTGGCAAGGGGCGGCCCTGGTCGGGGCGGCGACGGTCAGGGCGATGCCGGTCCAAGGCGGCGTCGGCCGGGGGCAGCGGCACTTGGAGAGCCGGCGACGCCAGGCGGCGCGGCTTGGCGTGAAGACCGACCTTGGGTTCCTGTATTTGCATCTGATGGCGGCGCGCCGGCGGCAGGCGAGGCAGCCCGAGGAGAGAACCTGTTCGTCGACACCGGCTAGGTACATCTTTGATATTGCTTTGTTGGTTCTCCCGATCCGCCCAGCAACCTGCTCCCTGGAGATGGAGATGTGTACATAGCAATGATCAAGAAAGAGAGATTAACCACCTGCCGTTATCATCTTTCTCCTTTGCGCTGCTGGATTTCAGATGCTGTCAATTTCTCTTCCCGTGATGAAAATTATGTTGAGTTGCTGATCGGTCTCTTTTCTTTTCTCTGATTGATGCGCGTAATCCGATCGATCTGCGTGTCTCTGGTTCCTTTCTCGTGTGTAACCCTGCGCCGAGTGCGTAACCCCTTTGCCGAGGATGTTAATCTTCTTTTTATAGTCCTCGTTGATGGTCATTATCTGGATGCCGTTTGTTCTGTTCGTTCTGTTTGAGATCCGATTTTTCTGGCTAGATAACACCCTCGTTGTTATCTTCGGCAGCGAGAAGGTTGGGGATAGAACCAACTCTGATACGGCTAAGCTCAGCGAGTTTAAAAGAAATTATCCCGATAATATCGGTTCAAAAATTAGCATCGAACAAGGCCATACAATGTTACTCATTCGGACGCCAAAGTCAGGTACACAGTGAACTGCAAACAAGGATGTCTTTGGGGTGTGTGGGCTCGGCTGGACAAATTGAGCTCAGAAATTGAGCTGCATGACCCAGCAGGATATGGGTCAACAGCCAGTCGCGGTGCCCCAGTCGTCGAGCCACCGGACCCCCGTCTATCAAGGGAGCACGGGTGCACGCACACCGCCACGGTCGGGCAGGTCCTCCGCAGCTACTACGGATAGTCCTGGGATACGGGCGTGTGGCAAGCATACCGTGCCACCCGTGGCCGACGACGAAGATGCTGGGCAGCACTACGACTCGGACTCCTCCGCCGACGACCCCAGCTTTCGCAGCACAATCAGGATGAGCCAGATGCCTGATGCTCCCCTCTTGAGTCAGACACAGCCCACCCCAGGAGCGGTAAGACATACAATCACGTGATTTCTTTATTGTTTCCTGTCATATCTAACATTTCTGTCATACAATACAGAGCCCCAGCGGATCCACGCCCCCGCCAAAGACCATATCTTACGCGAGACGCCGGCGTGAACGTGGCGCCGCCGACGTCGGTAGCCACGATGTGCTGCAAACAAATCCTGGAGGATCCGCCGTCTGAGGGGTCCTTATACACTGGGGCCTTGAGCTCGAGGTGTATACATGTACTAGCCTATGGACTTGTTGTCTTGTGACTTATGCATGTACTAGCCTATGGACTTGTTATGATGTGACTTCTATGTATGACAAACGACATTGCCACTAGTGATCTCGTCTTGTGTCAATTGTAGCGCAAATTCAACGCATCTTGTGTCAATTGTAGCGCAAATTCAATTGTAGCCATCACTTTACGCAAACGTCGAAGAACCGACAGAAGCGATCGAAAACTGGACGCCACTGCATATTCTGAAAATTGGACGCCAGTGACGCCACTACCTATTCTGAGAAGTGTTGGCAGCCTATTCTGGACTCGTCTGCCGCGCCAGTCCGGATGGCGCGGCAGAACTTAACTGCCGCACCTCATAAATTGGCGCGACGGTCTGACGCGCCACCACAACTGGCGCGGCAATGCTTAACCACCGCAATTCCGTTGGCTTCGAAACAGAGGGTTACGAGCAGCACTGGGTTGGCAAACAAGCTGGTGCGGTAGTCCAGCATTGCCACGCCATGACCAGTGGCGCGGCAAGGCTTAACCGCCGCAGTTTCGTTGGCTCCGAAACAGAGTGGTACGAGCAGCACTGGGTTGGCGAACAAGCTGGTGCCGCAGTCCATCACTGACGCGCCATTCTTAGTGGCGCGTCAGACCTTTGCTCCGGCACCAACTGATACTCAAATCCAGTGATGAACCTATCCCTCTGGTTTCGAGTATAAGTCTGTGCGGGAGCAAAGTCCTGACGCGCCATGGTTAACGGCGCGTCAGGACTGAACTACCGCACAGACTCACACTCCAATCCAGTGCGTAGCCAATCCCTCTGGTTTTGGGCTGTCTAGTCTGGTTTTGGGCACGTTGAAGCAAACTCTTAGTAGTTAGACCAAATCTATTTAGGAAACGATATATATGGTAAAATAAAAAAACAAGCAAAATTACAATATTACCCACAACAAAACCACATGCTTATGATAAAGATTAACTAGTTAGGATCCCGACAACAATGACATCTAATATTTAATTATTCAAATAACATTGCGACGATAACATACTCATTGTTCAAATAAGATCCCGACAACAATGACATCATAATACATAACGACATCGAACCAAGACGATCTCACTCCTCTCGGTCTTCATCATCATCCGGCACGATAGTAGGCAGCGGGGCGGGGCGGCGGCGGTGTCGGGGAAGAAAAACAGAAGGGGCGCCCGCGCGTCTCTGTAAAGGGCCTTGACGCGCCAGGCGTGGTGGCGCGTCAAGGTGGGACCCATGCCTCTCCACGCTGGCGGCCATTGACCGGGGCCGCCAGCGTGGCACCCCTGACGCGCCATATGCATTGGCGCGTCAGAGTGAATGCGCCGCTCCATCTGCCATGGCGCGTCCAAAAGGGTTAGATTTGAAATAACTTCTTCCGAGGGGTTAAAATTAAAATTATTTTTTTAAAAGGGTTAAAATATAAATTTTTTTACACAGGCCGGCACAACGCAATACATGTCGGAGCCCACTGCAATCCTTCATGGCCCGCCAGTGATCCGGTTCCCTCCCTCGAGACCAATACCTGGTCTCGGACCCAGGCCCCCACATCTATTGACCCAACTGGAAGCACAACTCGGGTCCTGGCCCAACTCAGCCCAAAAGACAAGCCTGAAGGGAGAGGGGTGCCTCCACCTTTTAAGTTATCACCAATATCCGATGTGGGACTAAACCCAACAATACATGCGCTGTTGGTATCGCCCTTCTCCTCGCCTACACCACACACACACGTCCCCTTATCTTGCGCAATATATTTCCTTTGCATGTACATTGCTGCTGTTCAGCTGTTATAGCCCAATGGGCCATGTTATAACCCAATGGGCCAATGTACTAATAAGTGCTAATGCTATGTATGTGTTAGTATATTGGGTCCTTGGGACGGACCCATTACCTGTACTATAAATACTCCATCCAAATAGCAATACAATCATCTATTCCGCAATCTCTTCCTCTTCAATATGGTATCAGAGTTTAAACTCTAATCCTCCCACATTCTGCCGCCGTCTCCTTCAATGTTGGCCATGACCGATCCCCCTCCACATCGACCGTCATCACGACGGTGATGTCGGTCCCTCCCTCTACGGCGCCGATTCCCTCTTACACGGAATCGAACACCATCATTCCATCTACCCCTTCGACCGCGGGCGAGTATGTGTGTTTGCTTTGTATCAATCTAAACCGCTTAGTTCCGTTCAGACTGCGGGAAAGTGTTAGAGTATAATGGGCCCTTGGGGCAGACCCATTATAAATACTACACCACAATAGCAATACAATCATCTATTCCGCAATCTCTCCCTCTCCATAGCAATACAATCATCTATTCCGCAATCTCTCCCTCTCCAACAGTATGAACTAGAAGACAGTGACGAATGGATGGTTTTTACTAGGATGACCTACCGATTGTACGTCTTTCTTCCTTGTAATGAAATAACAAAATAAAACAACAATAATTTTATTTTGAAAACCAAACTTTAGCTATCTATATATTTTTTACATATTTAGATTAGATGTACAAAAATTACGTTTGTTTTTAATCAATATTACTTTTTATTAAGTTTTTAATAAATTGTAAGAATAATTTATGGATCAAATTACATAGTATCGAACATGAATTATAGTCATTTCTCTAAGCCAAATCATTTCTTCAACATCTCAACACTGCTTCATAAAGCTGTTAAAACCCAATCGAATCTAAATATTTGGACTTCTCAAAATCATTTCCTCAATATCTCAATGCTAATTCGCAAATCTCTTAAAAGTCCAGCTAAATTAAATATTTAAGTTTCTCAAAATCACTTCCGAAGCTCTTGGATCCAAGTATTTAAGCTCAAACATTATCCATGCAACGAAACAAGTGACCTGGCTGTTGGATGTGATCTACGGCTAACAGTCGTTCCTGAAGTTTGGTATAATTGATTATTTGCCCTGAAATTAACGTGCAATTGATTATTTGCCCTACTGACCCACATGTCATAGATACATATCAGGGCAAATAATCAATTGCACATCAACTTTGGACAAATAATCAATTGCACATCAACTTCAGGGCAAATAATCAATTACCCCCTGAAGTTTAAGGAGCTGTCAGCTTCCACAACTAACCGCGCCCTAATTGGGGGCGCTTAACCAACTGATGGTTGCGCCCCCCTGTTGCACAGCACTACATAAATAGGGTCGCCGGCATCTCGTGACAGCAAATGCCACACGAGATTCGCGATCCCCGTACACCTTCTCTCTCTCAGACCCTTACTTAGCCCTAATTAAATCCTAATTATGTTATACATCCCTGCTTAGCCGTCGGGTTAATAATTTTGTTTCGGATTAATGTTCTTGGTCTCGGGTAAGCATTTTAAAAGGAGGGGAAATGACTCAGAGCCTAATTCCATTAAATCGAGCAAAAAATCCCAATTTCTCCCCATAACCCGAAACCCTAGAGGCTTAAATTTCGGTCAAACCGAATACTTCTCATGTCGAATTGGGGATCAAAACCCTTAGAAAAGACCAAATTTCATGGCATGGGAAAATTATCGAATTAGAAAAGCCCCCAAATTCTAGATAAACCCTAATTTTTTATTTGGGTAAATCCCGAACAAAAATCTCACGGATTTTGGGCATATCTTAGACAGTAGTCGTCGCCGGTGTTCCTCGGGCATCGCCGACGAGCTTCTGGCCGCCGCCGTGTGCGTCTCCGCCGGCGCGTGTCCTCCTGCCGCGTCTCCTCCGTGCCCCGTCGCGTCCCGCACGCGGTGCTGTGGAGCGGCCCGGCGGAGGCGCGCGCGGCGTCGGCGCCACCGCTTTGGATCGGCCATACCGAAGCCGCCGCCGTTACCCTCAGCTCACGCGGGTTTTTCGTATCGGACCGGTGGGGAAATGAGTTAGGTTTTTTTTTTCCCAACCACTCTTAGCTCACGGCGGTGCGATCTCAATTGTCCGTTGGATCGGGCGGCTCCGGTTCGTCCCGCCCATGCACCGGTAAAGGGCCAACAGTGCGCAAGAAATTTCAATGGGCCGCACGTTTGTTTTGAGCCACGGCACCGCGCGCGAATGGACATTTTTTTAACCTGGCCGCGCGCACGTGTTTGTTTGGGCTGGCACCGTTTGCATTTTATTTCTTCAGACCGAAATAATAAACAGTGTTTTCAGTTTATTTTCAATTATGTTTTACTGTTGATTATGTTAATTGCCCACTCATGCACTGTTCATATTTTTATTTTTGTCCTGTTAAATGCTAATGAATTATGTTATTTGCAATAAAATATGGCATTTTTTTTCCTGGAATTTTATTATATATTGTTGATATCTCTGATTAAATGGAACCAACGAGATATTTAAATAGAGAATATTAATATTTCCTAAAGATGGCTCTGTCGACGGTTGAGATATCGATCTCAAGTCGCTAAGGTTCTTGAAGATTGAGATAGGAGACACGCCGAACAATGCGAACAACAGCGAACAGGGAGACAGGGGTTTTTATCCTGGTTCAGGCCTCTCGGGAGAGATAATAGCCCTACGTCCAGCCTTTCTTTATATCAAAGAGGATTACAGGTGGAACTCGGCGAGATCAGCAGGTCTCGGCGAGTAGTATGCGAGATCTAATGGCCAGGGTCCCTCTAAACGCCGTAGGTGCCCTGTTTATATAGTACGGAGCAAACCGACCTACCGAGTAATATCGGGCCGGGCTAACTACGAGATCGTAACGAACTCATACATGCCAAATACAACCTACGGTAGATAAAGTAATCTCCAAGTCTTGGGGAACACGACTCCTAGTCCAATCCGAGAAACCAACGTCCGGGTCTTCACGTAGTCGCGCAGAACTCTTGTTCGAGACGGACTCAAACAAGATCCCTTGGCCGTTACGCACCGTGCCAGCCAGGAGGCTGTTCGGCAGAGTGCATATGGGCCAGATTGAACCTTCCAGGGAACTGGACCCTGGCAGGCTGTTCAATTGGGCCGTCAGGGAGTGGGCCATGGCAATAGGCCGTAATTCTATCCCCGACAGGCTCGTTTCATGATTTCTGACCAAAGTTGATTTTATGATTACATGCCATATTTTAGACAATTATTATTCTTTTCATTTCTCCCCAACAGTGATATGATCTAGAATAATTTTGTCTCATAATGTTTATTACGCCTTTAAATTATTTATAAATTTTCAAACTGTGCTGTGTTTAATATTCAGCTGGTGACTCTTCAATAGCTGCCAATATCAGTAATATCCCTCCTCTCACGGGGAATAACTTTTCCACGTGGAAGGAGAGGATAGAAATTGTCTTAGGTTGCATGGACTTGGACTATGCAATGCTTGTGAAAGCTCCTACCCCTCCTGAAAAGAAAAAATGCAAAAGAGAAATATGATGAACTTAAAAACATTTATGATGAAGAGTCAAAGATATGGGAGCGGTCCAACCGCCTCAGCTTGATGATCGTGAGGGGCACTATCTCTGAGGCTATTAGAGGCGCAATGCCCGATGATGAACTATCTTAAGAAAGTGGAGGAACAGTTTAAAGGCTCCTCCAAGGCTAATGCAAGTGTCTTGATCCAAAAGCTCATTTCTACTAAGTACAATGGTAATGGGGGCATTAGAGAGCACATTATTAAGATGTCGGACATGTCCGCCAAACTAAAGACTCTTGAAATGTCCATTTCTGATGAGTTTTTGGTTCATTTCATAATGACTTCACTTCCCTCTGAGTACACCTCTTTTAAGGTGAATTATAATAACTCATCACTGTGAGCCTTCCTCTTATTATGGTTTCCAACATGATTAACATAATCACGGCCCTCAGCTTTTAACCTTTCCTCCTCTTGTACACAGTGGGCAATGAGGTCATTCATTGTCCACTTTTTTTCCCGAGAATTATAATTCACCTTAAAAGAGGTGTACTCAGAGGGAAGTGAAGCCATTATGAAATGAACCAAAAATCATCAGAAATGGACATTTCAAGAGCCTTTAGTTTGGCGGACATGTTCGACATCTTAAGAATGTGCTCTCTAATGCCCCCATTACCATTGTACTTATTAGAAATGAGCTTTTGGATCAAGGCACTTGCATTAGTCTTGGAGGAGCCTTTCAATTGTTCCTCCACTTTCTAAAGATAGCTCATGGCATCCTTATCATCGGGCATTGCGCCCCTAATAGCCTCAGAGATAGTGCCCCTCATGATCATCGAGCTGAGGCGGTTGGACCGCTCCCGTATCTTTGACTCTTCATCATAAATTTTCTTAAGTTCATCATATTTCTCCTTTGCCTTTTCCTTTTCAGGAGGGGTAGGAGCTTTCACACGCATTGCATAGTCCAAGTCCATGCAACCTAAGATAATTTCTATTCTCTCCTTCCACGTGGAAAAGTTATTCCCCGTGAGAGGAGGGACATTACTGATATTGGTAGCTATTGAAGAGTCACCAGCTGAATTTTAAACACAGCACGGTTAGAAAAATTCATAAAGCATTTAAAGTCCTAATAAACATTATCAGACAAAATTACTCTAGATCATATCACCGTTGGGTAGAAATAAAAAGAATAATAATTGTTCAAAAAAATACGGCATGTAATCATAAAGTCAACTTTGGTCAGAAATCATGAAAACAAGTCATCTTAAAATAAAATATTAATATTCTCTAATCAAATTTCTCGTTGGTTCCATTTAATCAGAGATATCAATAAAAAATATAATAAATTCTAGGAAAAAACTGTGCCATATTATATTGCAAATAACATAATTCATTAGCATTTAACAGGCCCAAAAAACAAGAACAGTGCATGAAATGGGCAATCAACAGTAAAACATAACTGAAAGCACTGTTTATTATTTCGGCCCGAAGAAATAAAATGCAAAACGGCTCCGGCCCAAAAATGCGTGCGGCCCGTTAAGATTTCTTGCGCACTGTTGGCCCAAAAACCGACGCATGGGCGGGATGAATCCGAACCGTCCGATGCATTGGACGCACGAGATCACGCCGCGGTTGATCAAAACGCCAGCTCGGGGAAAAAACCGTAGTCAAAACCACTGCCCCCGATACAAAATTCACCCGCGGAAGCTGAGGGGAACGGCGACGGCGGCGGCGGCGGCGGCGGCGACGCCAAACGAGACGGTGGCGCGGCGGAGCCCCTCGCCGGCGGCAACGCATGGTTCTCCGACGCCGCGCATGCCTCCGTTGAGCCGCTCCGCGGCGCTGCGTGCAAGGCGCCGCGGCGCGTGGAGGAGACGCGGCGGAAGCAAGACAGTGGCGGAGCAGCACATGGTGGTGGCCGAAGCTAAGCCGACAACGCCCAGGAGAATGCCGGCGGCTACTAACACAGGTATGCCCAAAAACCGTGAGATTTTTGTTCGGGATTTACCCAAATCGAAAGTTAGGGTTTATCTAAAATTTTGGGCATTTCTAATCTGGTATTTTTCCCGTGAAATTGGGCCTTATCTTGTACTTTTCTATCCGAAAACATTTTCAAATTTTATTCGGCATAGCCAATTCATAGGTTTTAGGGTTTCGGGTGGCTTAAAAAAAAATGAGGATTTGGGTCTTGGATTGGGGATTTAGCAGGGGTTTTGGCATTAGCATTCACCCAAACCGAAGTCACCTCCTTCTAAATTCTTAACACGCATTAATTTGTTAATCCGAAAGTAAAAAAACAACCACCCGACGGCTAATCAAACATTTAGAAACTCGTTAGGGTTTAATTAGGGGCTAAGTTGCTCTGATACCAAATGTTATTTCTTAAACTAATGCGGAAGCACATAATCATATCTTAGCCCAAAGATTAAACACCAAGTGTTTAGGGTTGCTCATTGTTGTTCAACATCGGCATCGGGTCTTAGGCCGTAGTGGCCTGCTTGGAGGAGACGGTAGCAGTGACGACCTCGCCGGCGGCGACCTTCTCAGTGCTGCAGCGCGCTCAGAAAATCGGATTGGGACTAAGAGGGAGTTGTACGGGAATCGCGAGCCTTGTGTAACGTTGGTTATCACGAAGAGCCGGCGACCCTATTTGTATAGGGCTGTGCACGAGGGGCCGCAACCATCAGTTGGTTGTGCGCCCCCGATTAGGGCGCGGTTAGTTGTGGGAGCTAACAGCTCCCTAAGTTTCAGGCACAGCTATTAGCAGTAGATCACATCCAACAAACCGCGCTGGCGGTACTGCACCTGTTGCCCTCGCATCAATGGTGGTCGACGGTTGGTGCGCGAACAGCGCCATGCCCGGCGCGGCCGCCGCTGGCAACGCCGCGGAGCACCCGCGGCCCAGCAGCAGCAGGCGGCCGATGCGCCAGTCGTCCGCCGGCACCCACGCGCTGCCGGGCCAGTCCATCCTGTAGAGCATGGCGTGACGGTGGTGCTCGTCGGAGACGACGAGGTGGACGAGGCCGAGCGACTCCACAAGGTGGTGGCGCGTCCTCTCCTCGTCCGGGTGAGAGAACCACGTGTACCTTTAGTCAGCCTCCGGATCCAGGTCGTCCAGCTGATCGACGCGCCAGAGCATCCTCCAATCGTCGACGAGGTACACCACGGTGCCGACGCAAACCATGTCGCTGGCGGCGGCGGCGTAGCGGAACCCCGGTGCGGGAAGCCAGTCCCACCCTTCCCACAGCCGGCAGGGGTAGCAGTACGCGCGCGATGATCCAGTCAGAGGCGACGGCGAGGATGCACTCCGGGTCAAGCGGCGATGGCGTCAGGACGAAGTGAAGGCGGTCGATGTAATCCTCCCCGAACGGCACTCGACCCGGCGTTGCGTGATGGGGTTCACCTCCGGGAGCATGAGCCACGGGAAGGGCGGCGGCGGGAGGCCGTGGTGGTTGCAGTGGAAGCGAAAGGCCCTGGAGACGAGGCGCAGGCGGACTGGCGGAGGCTGTCGTCGAAGCTGATGTGTAGGGGGCGAGCGCGGCGAAGAGGCGGTCGCGGGGATCCGCCATGGTCGTCGGGGGATGCGATTGCGAGCGACCAACAACGTCCCCTTTTATCTTCTCGCGGAATGCGAATGCAGCGCGACTTATTTCCTGTGTGTCCGCACCTCCGGGAGCATGAGCCACGGGAAGGGCGGCGGCGGGAGGCCGTGGTGGTTGCAGACTTGCAGTGGAAGCGAAAGGCCCTGGAGACGAGGCGCAGGCGGAGGCTGTCGTCGAAGCTGATGTAGGGGGCGAGCGCGGCGAAGAGGCGGATCCGCCATGGTCGTCGGGGGATGCGATTGCGAGCGACCAACAACGTCCCCTTTTATCTTCGAGCGGAATGCGAATGCAGCGCGACTTATTTCCTGTGTGTCCGGGTCTCTTGCTGTGGGACAGCCCGCTCAATGTCATGGGCCCCCCACTCCCCAGGTGGGCCAGGTATCAGGTATGATGCGTAGCAGCCTGCAGCCTATGCAAGTATACGATACGATCATACGAACCGTCCTCGGTGGCTCGGTGACCCTCGGTCCTCCACTCCGCAGATTACGGCCCCGAGCCCTTGACCCCCGACGCCGATCGGCCGACGCGAGACGCGAACGCGAGTACGCCGACTCGCCGAGACGCCGACGCGAGTACGCGGCGCGGCGGCGGTAACGCGATTACGCGACTACGCGAGCTGCGGAGATCGCCGTCTCGCCGACGCCGATCGATTGCTAATTGCTTTCAAGTTTCCATCCATCATCATTCATCTGAATATCTGATGAACTGATCATCTCATAACGTCATACGTACGATTGCTAATTGCTTTCAAGTTTCAGCTTTCGATCTGTCGGACAATAGTATTTTTACAATCTCCATATTTATGCAGGTTGAATTATCTAACCCTGACGCTGTGATGCTGAGCTCCGGTTGTTTGAAGTTTTTTACCACAAGATTTATAAGGTTCGTGCATGCGTTTATGATTACAATTTACATTTGTCATTTCATAAACTTTAAAGTGTTCTATAGAAAAAAAATTTGTGCATCGAATATTAATTTCTTCAATTTTGTGTGTAAAAGTATGCATATACATACATATATACATAGACATATATATGAGGAGGTGGATAGGACCTCCATATAAGTTTTCGCCACGGGCCCCTAAAATGCCAGGACCGGCCCTGCGCTCAACATAACCCAACCCATCTCGATACAAAGGGGCAATCCATTTCAGCCCAATTTATTTACAAGAAAAATGTAAGTCAAAAATGCACATTATAAATTTAGGAAATAATTATATGTTGTAAAGAAATAAGGAAGGCACTATCAGGCGCCTGTCGACCCGGCGTTGCGTGATGGGGTTGGTCTCCGGGAGCATGAGCCACGGGAAGGGCGGCGGCGGGAGGCCGTGGTGGTTGCAGACTTGCAGTGGAAGCGAAAGGCCCTGGAGACGAGGCGCAGGCGGAGGCTGTCGTCGAAGCTGATGTAGGGGGCGAGCGCGGCGAAGAGGCGGATCCGCCATGGTCGTCGGGGGATGCGATTGCGAGCGACCAACAACGTCCCCTTTTATCTTCGAGCGGAATGCGAATGCAGCGCGACTTATTTCCTGTGTGTCCGCGTGCTCAACATAACCCATCTCGATACAAAGGGGCAATCCATTTCAGCCCAATATATTTAAAAGAAAAATATAAGTCAAAAATGCACATTATAAATTGAGGAAATAATTATATGTCGTAAAGAAAGGAATATGAATACGATTTTCTTTTGGAGAAGAAAGGAATATGAATACGATTTTTTTAGGAGAAGACTGTAGGGAAAATCCCTACGACGTAAAGAATAAACTACAAAGATTTAAAGCCTCTTGAACATGTAAAGAGAGAGAGATCGGTGATTATTATAGGCTACAAAGTCTTTAAGGACTGCTCTCCGTGTTTGTTTTTATAAGTCATATTTTGGTTTAAAAAAGGTTAAACTCTATAAAGGTTGATCAACAATTGGTTAAATTATATATATGGATCTACAGTGTACAATAGATGTATCAATAGATTTATTTTTTAGGTTGCTTCTGGTATATTATTACTTTGTACAAATTTAGAGTATATAACAAGATAAATTTATTGGTCATAATATATATTCGAAGACTTTTTTAAATCAAAATATGTCCTACAGAAATAGTTAGGTTGCTTTTGGTACAATCTTATTTTGTGGAAATTTATAATATATAACAAGAGAAATTAATGGTCAGAATATATCTTTAAAAACTTTCTTAAATCAAAATACACCCTATAAAAAATGAGGGGTGTATATTCTAACGCTATATATGAAATAGAAAACCATGAGGAATGGACGTTTCTTACTAGATTAACCTACCGATTATGTCTCTCTTCCTTATAATAGAAGGAAAGAAAAACAACTTTTTTTAAAAAAAAAAAAGGCTCGCCAAACTTTCTCTATCTATATCTTTTTAATACTTAGATTAGACGATTAAAAATACATTTGTTTAAATACATATTTTCCTTATCATAATATTTTATGAAGTTCTAAATAAATTGCAAAGGTTACTTATGGGTTAACTACATATTATTGATTTTGAGTTATAGTCATTTCTTCTAGCCAAATCATTTCTTGAATATCACAACAGTGCTTCGTAAAGCTATTAAAACCTAGTCGAGTCAAATGTTCCGACATCTCGAAGTCGTTTTTCGAAATATCTAGATACTACTTCTCAAAACTCTTAAAGCCTTTAGTCAAATCAAGCATCCTAGTTTCTCGAAAACACTTTCGAATATGTATTGGTCCCAATATTTCGGAATCCGATTAACGTTCTGTTTTGTTTTTTCCTTTTTCCTTTGCTTTAGAGGGTTAAAACCTTATACATATTTTTTTAGTAATACTCTACGTTAATTTTGTTTGGCGATTTTGATTTTTGTACGCGACTTTGACCATTCATCCTATTCAAAATTTTAGTGTACACATGCAAAAAAAAAGTCATGTTTAAAGTAACTTTATTGATAAAACAAATCACAACAAAACAAATGATATTCATATAATTTTTTGAATAAGACGAATGATCAAACACGTGCTCAAAAGTCAAACGCGTCAAAAAAAAAACCAGAGGGAGTATATGGTTGTGGATAGCACTGTAATCTTTTTCCTCAAAAAAAAACTGAGCAAAATAGCAGAAGATTTCTCTACAGAAACTTTAGAGCAGATGAAAACCGTAAAACGGATATACTACTGCATCCAACATTCAACACTAAAAAGTTCAGAACGCCACTACAACAGCGAAACAGCGAAAAAGTTCAGAACGCCACTGCAACAACATCTGGACCTAGGATGTTGTCAATGGAGCACAACAGCGAAAGACCATTGGTGAATACTGGAGGATCGACCAGTGTTGCATGCAAGCGCATTTCTGTGCAGAATCAACGTGTTATGTTACTACTTGATTGACAACAAAGCGTGGGTAGAGAGAGCAGTACTGGTCTTGAGTCTTGACCTCCGAGATTGGTTCATATTTCTGAAATCTGGAAAAAGATACACTACTGGTCTACTACTGCATCCAATATCAAATATCCAACAGCCTAAACTTCAGAGCAGCATAGCAGAAGCATTTGAGCCTTCATCTGGATCAATGGCCGGGAAGAACCAGAAGGAGTCGCCGGTGAACTGGCCTTGCTGGGGCGGCGTCGTGTTCCGCTTCCGCACCAGCAGTTCGTCCTGTCCCACCGCGTACATCCTCGCCTCCGCCCAGAACCACACGCGCTCTCCATCGCCGCCGCCGCCGCCGCCGCCGCCGCCGTCGTCGTCTACTGCTCCAGGGTTCATGCGAGTCGACGGCTGGTGCGCGAACAGCACCGTGCCCGGCACATGGTCGGGTCCCGCGGCCGACGCCGGCACCACCGCTGAGCACCCGCGGCCCAGCAGCAACACGCAGTCGCACCGCGAACCGTCCGCCGGCACCCACATGCTGCGGCCCCAGTCCATCGTGAAGTGCGACACGCGCTCGTGGTGCTCGTCGGAGAGCACGAGGTGGACGGCGCCGAGCGATTCCACCAGGTAGTGGCGCGTCCTCTCCCCGCCCGGGAGCGGGAAGGCCGTATCCCTGCCTTCAACACTGTCCCTGGGATCCGGGTCGGCGAGATCGACGCGCCAGAGCTTCCTCTCGCGGTCGACGAGGTACACCATGGTGCCGACGCAGACGAAGTCGCTGGCGGCGGCGTCGTAGAGGAACCCCCGGGCGGGCAGCGTGCGCCACCCGGTCGACGCCCTGCGGGGGCAGGGGCGGCAGTATGCGATGATCTCGTCAGAGGCGACGGCGAGGAGGCACTCCGGGTCAAGCGGCGAGGACGTCAAGACGGCGTGGAGGCGGTCGATGTACTGGTTCCCGAACGGCCAGTGGAGGTCGACCCGGCGGTGGGTGATGGGGTTCAGCAGCGCGAGGCTGAGCGGCGTGTCGACGGCGGAGAAGATGATCCAGCCGTGGGCGGACGCGACGCAGCGGCGGGAGTCCTCGCCGGGAAGGGCGTACACGGAGGCCTGGCTGCTGGGGATGTGGTAGAAGCTTCGGCCCACGATCGAGCTAGGCAAGGGCGAGGCGGGCTCCGGCAGCATCAGCCATGGGAAGGCCGAGGCGCCCGGTGCTGGAGGCGAGTCGGAAGGCTCGGAACCGTCGGATTCGGAGGCTGTCGGCGAAGAAGCGGTGGACGGCGTGGAGGGGACGGAGTTTCCGCTGTTGGGCGCCGCCATCGTCGTCTCCCGAGCGGGGCCGGCGACGAACTGCAGCGCAACGGCCAAGCAATATGGGGTCGATTTGATTTCACTCTCGCTCTCCACGCACGGACGCACGTGGTAGCCTATTTACAATCTCCCGAATTCTGTTTCTCCATCTCTACTCTCCATCGCTAATTATTTAATTATTGACTTGTCTAATTAAATTTGCGGAATTGCTCACTGGCAGTTGCCTGGGTGGTAGTTAACTCGCCCAGGAGACTGCCTGTTTTGTTCACCGGCGCAGGCAATTTTGGAGGGGGAGGGGGCAGCGAGAGGGGAAGAGCACCTGCGACCGCCGCCGTCTTCCTCCTCGTCGGCGACCGCCACACCGACTTCGTCTTTGTCCTTGGTGACCGCCGCGTCAGGTTCGGGTTTGGGGTTGGGTTGGGGATCTCTGTGCCGCCAGGCTTAGAGGGATGGCCGGGGGAGAGAGAGAGAGAGACGCAGGGGCATGGTGCGGGGCATCGGGAGAGAGGGAGGGGGAAGTAAAAAGAGAGGAAGGGAGATCTGGGCCGTTGGGTTGAGATCCAACGGTCCAGAAAATCGTCTGGACACCCCTATAGGGACCCAAGCAACTGTGAGAAGTCAATCCTTTAAATTTGACCAATTGGGATGGTTGATGTTTGCCTCATTTCATGTACATGTGGCTTGAAAATAAAAAACAAATAATTTATAATAAGAAAATTATACCAGGGGTATTCCAAACTCGTACTCTAATCTCTCTTAAACCTATAAACTTAAAAATTACCTTTTCGGCCCCTTAAACTTTTATCCATTTGCATTATTGCTCCAAATCTATTAGGACTTCTATTAAATGCCGTTAAATTCTCATGTGGCATTTACATGTCCAATAAACATTGACATAGCTAGGTATGTGTGCTATCAGCATTGAGGTTGCCCTCCACATCATCATCCTATACCACTGCACTAACCTCTCTCCCTCACTCTCTTTCTCTCTCTCAGAGAAACAGAATGGGAAGTACTGGTATCTTAGGCCTTGTTCTTTTCAGCGTATCGTTGCGTTTGCGTATTACTGTAGCAAATTTGAGAGCCCCTAAAATGAGGTCTAAAGATTATTAAAAAATAATTTAAAAATAGTTTTAGAATCTTTGGAATGACTACTAAAAGTCACGAAAAAATCGTCGCAAATTATGACAACATATAGGCTATATAAAAATAACAAAATTTGCTACAGTAATACGCAACGATACGATACGCTGAAAAGAACAAGGCCTTATTGCTCTGTGCCTAAGGGCACACATAATGGTATAGATATCCTTGCCTACAATATACTTTATACCATCGATTTATAGATAAGATAACTCAATATAATAAAAAATTTATTCAATCGTATTCCCTCTGTTCTTTTTTGTTTGACGCTTTTGACTTTTGGACACATCTTTGACCATTCGTCTTATTCAAAAAAAAATGATTTGTTTTATTAATAAAGATATTTTAAACATAACTTATTTTTTTTGCATGTTTGCACTAAATTTTTAAATAAGACGAATGGTCAAAGGCGTGCTCAAAAGTCAAAGGCGTCAAACAAAAAAAAAACAGAGGTAGTAACATTGAAACCTCGGTTAAAGCATTAAATCAAACATTTTAACTGTGCAATCCATATAAAACTGACATATTCATAAATTTAACAAACATTTAAACCTTAATTGCTCCCACGCCCACACTTATTTCTTTGCCACATTTTGCTAACCATGGCTTGCCACATCTAGGTTTAGTTATGATAACATTAAGGGATCATCAATCAAACGGATTAGCCAGAGTTCCACATTGAATTGTGGGCATTACTACTTGATCTTAATCGGGGAAATTGATGCATGTCACTGAAACTTTAGAGCGGATGAAAACTGGAAGAACCGATATTTTCCCTGGAAAACAAATTCAGTCCCTGCATTTTGCACATCTGACTAGTACTCTACTTTACAAAGGTGTCTGAAGATCGCACCGTTTTCTATGCAGGATGCAAGCTCAGGCATTAACATTGTGGTTCCTGCACAGGCATTACCATTCACCCCAATTCTACATCATCTGCAGTTGTGAACAAAAGATTAACCAATAGATCACAATTCATTTGACATTGGTCATTTAGATGAACTGAACAGGACGCATGGGCAATTGCCGGGGCTCTCCAATGATCTGCAGCCTCTGTCATTTATGTTTTCATGCTACTGATGCATGAGCAGATGAACTGTAAGTTCACCTCCTCAAGATATAGAAGAAAATGTAAAAAAGACATACGACTACAGCCGAAATTTCTATCTACAGTCATTATTCAGATCGAGTTTCAGAGCAGCATAGCAGAAGCAGGATTACAGGTTTCAAGTTTCAGCTAATTGAACCGCGTGCAGTAACCTACTCGGGTATGCAGTATGCTATGCTCATTGGAGTCATCCTGACTCCTACCCTTTTGCGTCTGTTGTTTAGGCGCATGTATCATCAGGATCTTTGGCCGGGAAGAACCACAGCGTGTCAACGGCGTTGAACTCGCATGGCGGAATCTCCGACGGCCATTTCAGCGTCACCGGACCATCCGGTCCCTCGACCAACTCCATCCAGTGCCACACCTGCCCGCCGACACATTCAGCGTCAATGGCGAAAGTCGACGGCTGGCAAGCGGCCAGCAACGTGCTCTGCTCTGGGCGGCGCGCGACGGACGCCGGCACTATCGCCGAGCACCCGCGGCCAAGCAGCAGCACGCGGTCACTGGCCCCGTCTTTTGCCTCCACCCACCTGCTGCCGCCCCAGTCCATCCTGAAGAGGAAGACGCGATAGCAGCGCTCGTTCGTGAGCACGAGGTGGACGACGCCGAGCGACTCCACGAGGTAGTAGCGGCGCAGCCTCGCCCCGCGCGGGAGCGGGAACCTCGTGCACCTGCGCTCAACCTTGGGATCCGGGTCGGCGAGGTTGATGCGCCGGAGATCCCTCCGCTCGTCGACGAGGTACACCATGGCGCCGTCACTGACCATGTCGCTGGCGGCGGCGTCGTAGCGGAACCCCGCGGCGAGCCGCGTCTGCCACCTGGCGCCCCGCTTGCCGCGGCAGGGGCGGCAGTAGGCGATGATTCTGTCGGAGGCGACGGCGAGGAGGCACTCCGGGTCGCGCGGAGACGACGTCAGGACGGCGTGGAGGCGGTCGATGTAGCGGTTCCCGTACGGCCACTCGACGTCGACCCGCGCTTGCGTGACGGGGTTGAGCAGCAGGATGCTGTGCGGCGCGCTTACGGCAGCGAGGACGAGCCAGCCATGGCCGGACGCGACACAGCGGTAGGTTGTCGCGCTGGGGACGGCGTGCCCGCGGAACCGGTGCTCTGGGATGAGGCCGAAGCAGCGCAGGCCAACGTGCTCCTCCTCGACCAGCTGCCGGTACATGAGCCACGGGAATGGCGGCGGCGCGAACGGCGGCGGCGCGCCATCGTCGTCGTCGTCATCGTCGCTGGGGTCGGATGCCATCGTCGTCGCCGAATGCCACGCACACCGCAAATGACTGGATGGATCTGAGTTTGGGACTTTTTGGGTTCGCTCCTCCACGCTCTCACGTGCTCCTTTTAACATTTCCTGAACGAGTTAACTACCTTGCTAAATTTTATTTGATTGGATTCCGTTCGCATTCCGGCCGTTCGTATGTGAGTTAATTTGAGGAAGAATTACAATGTTATCCTTTAAATTATAGCAAATCTTAAGCAAATCCCACTTACCACCAAGCTTATTTTTTTCGGTCCTTACATCCATGATCAAAGTTGTTCATTAGAGCATGTACAATGGTTGAGACAACAGCCAACTCTAACCATTGCCATGTCACTTATAGAGATGACATAGAGATAACTTATATAATGATAGAGATGGCTTATGATTGCTACATATTTTTTATGCCACTTAATCACACACAAGATTTCTTAATTCGCGTGTAGAGTCATCTCTTACATTGGAGACGGTTCAACTCTATATGCACTCTCTGTGCTCCATATCATTATCTATCCTACGTGGCAAATTTTATAAACGGCTCAGATACAATTGATGTATACCATTGTACATGCTCTTATATGCTAAGGTACCAGTTAGTTTATCATTAATTGTTTAGGTGATTGTAATTTTCTTTTTTGATTTTTTTTTTGCCTTTTGTTTATTTGTTAGTTCGCTAGGGTGACGTTTTAAGACAAGTTCATTGTCGGGGATAAAATCACGGCCCATTGCCATGGCCCACTCCCTGACGGTCTGATCAAACAACCTACCAGGGCCCTAGGCAGAGGCGGCGGGGGGAGGAGGAGGAGTGCGGAGCAAAGAGTCGGGCCGTCGGGGTCGGACGGTGGAGGGGAAGAAGAAAAGGGGAAAGTAGGAGGGAGAGAGTAGGGGACGCGGGCTGATCTGGGCCGTTGGATCTAGATCCAACGGTCTAGAAAATCGACTAAGATTTTTTAAAAAAACAATCGACTGTAGAATAGACCGTCCCTTAAATTTATAGCAAATCTTTTTTTTTCGGTCATTACATCCATGAGCAAAGTTGTTCATTAGAGCATGTACAATGGTTGAGACAACAACCAACTCTAACCATTGCCATGTCACTTATAGAGATGGCATAGAGATAACTCACACAATACATGATAGAGATGGCTTATAGACAGCTGCACATTTTTTATGCCACTTAATCACACATAAGATTTCTTAATTCGCGTGTACAGTCATCTCTTACATTGAAGACAGTTCAACTCTCTATGTGCACTCTCTCTCCTCCACATCATTATCTATCCTACGTGGCAAACTTTATAAACGGCTCAGATACAATTGATGTATACCATTGTACATGCTCTTAGTTGCTAAGGTACCAGTTAGTTTATCATTAATTGTTTAGGTGACTGAGGGTGTACAGTTTTCTAAATGACATGATGGTATCCACGCCACGTCCAATGAAGCAAAGTTAAAGTTTGTAAGGATTAAGTAAGATTTGCTACAAGTTTGAGAGTAACAATATAATTTTCTTTTGATTTAATTTTATTTGCCTTTTGTTTATTTGTTAGTTCGCTAGGGTGATGTTTTAAGACAAGTTCATAATACACATTTCCTATCTAGCTCTTTGGTCCTTCCAATAAAGTGCAAAGCCCCATTATGCCATGAGCTCAAGGAGGAGGCTCACAAGCTTTCTAAACAGCAGAACGGTGCTCCTCACCGCCTTTACCCAGAGATAGAGGAAGATAGAGAGAAGGGAGGGAGAAATGGCACAAAAAGGGGGAGGACAAAGATGGAGAGAGAGAGAGAGGGAGCATATGAGAGAGGATAAGCTGTTGGATTTAAGAGAAACGGAGTCAAAGGGAAGTCGTCGTATCCGAGAAGAGCTCACCATTAGATCGATTACTTGCTAGGAGATCAGGGAAGGAGGGGGGAGAGAGAGAGAGAGAGAGAGAGAGAGGAGGAATTGGGGATAGAGAAATTGTCATTGCTTGTTTGGAGATGGAATACGAGGACAGGGAGGAGAAGAAATTGGGGATAGAAGTGCACGGGGACAATAACACAATAAAGGGGGGGGGGAACAGGGATAGAAGCGATATACGAGGGGAAATGGGGGATGGATGAGACAGAGCGCTAGGTGAGGGGGAAGAGGAGAGAGGGGAAACACGAGTGGGATCTGGGACGTTCAAGTCATATTGTTTTTCTAAAATTCTTGATTTTGATGTCGCATTAGTTGCTACACCTACATTTCTCTGTATAGGGCATGTATGCCTTGATGTTTCCACTTTTGAACATCTTCAACTTCAATTTTGTTTTAAATTCACTTTTTATGAAATGTACTAGACTAAGGGAAATAGATTCCTGCTACTACATGTTTTTGCATGCACGTTGAACACCATCAGATCTTGCATCGAGATCCATGTACCAGCCACCTCACATTTTTTTTTAGAAACACCCTCACTCATACCACTCACTCACTCCCTCCCTCACCCCCCCTCTCTCTATCCCCTTTTTCTCCCTGATCTCTCTCTCTCTCTCTCTCTCTCTCTCTCTCTCTCTCTCTCGGCAGGCGGCTGCGGTGCAACGAAGGTGTGGTGTGGTGAGTGCCGGTGTGGCGCGGCTGGGGGAAGAGATAGCACGGCGGGAGAGGAGAGAGAGTGTGTTGTGGCTCGGGTTGAGAGAATTATGAAAGCAAATCCTCTACCATTAACTTGATAATTGACATAATTGCACAAGTGTTACTTGTTGAATGCAGAGCTATCCCAAAATATATTGGCCTGAATAAGTTCTGAAGGTGAGTTCTTGGTGTTTCTTTTACTGCAGATGAATTGTTACCTTGAAATTAGATCAATTCTATCTCAAAGAAATTATGACATGGATTCTAGCTCACATAAATTAAGACATGGATTGTAGCTCACAGAAATTATGACATTAGCTGATGCAAGGACAAAAATTGTAAAGATAGTGATATTTTCAAACATTCAAAGTAGCTGGATCTCAACAAATGGGATGGTTGACATATGTACTACTCTCTTCCGAATTCAGAGTAGTTCAGTTATTCACATTCAGAGTTCTTATTGTAATGTTCAAAATTCTTTGTTCTTGCATACTTATTCAACTGTGCCATTGGTGATTCTGTGTAGAACTGTAGGCCATTACCCCAGTCCATTCCTAGAGCCTCTAATGATAGATCACATTGGTACTCCATGAGAAATGATGTATGCACTCCTTGTACGAGTACTATCTTGCTGCCATTCAGTAAAATGCATTCGTGATTTGCTTGTTGGATTTTTGTACCTGCAGCTTGAATAGGAAGGTTGTGGCCTTCTTCGACCTAAGCAGGAACAATGCCTTCTTCATCAAATTCTTCGGGAGGGGTAGAATTGAGGTCTAGGAGTAGAGTTGTTGCCATGGCAGATATGAACTGTGTATATACTCCAATTCTTACGGAGTACACTTGTTGCAGATGCGGTCTGGATGCTGGCGAGAGCAATGCGATGGATCACGCCAAGGGAGCGCTCCAGTGCCGACGGCCGGCGCGGTGTATTGATCGTCCAGTGCGGGTCGCCGGTGTGCTATTCCCAGGCGGGGATGTTCTGCCCCAGTGCCAGCGGCTGGCTGGCGGCTGCACTGCGCAGCGGTGATTGTCGATGCTTTGCTCCAGTTGATGATCCAGTGCCGGCGGCCGGCCGGTGGCTCCACTGCGCAATGCAGAGATTCACTGCGCGGTGCGGTGCCTAGGGAGAAGCTTCAGTGTGAGCGGCTGGGCGGGAGGGAACGTGCGATGTCGAGGAAGAAGCTGCAACACGCTACCTAGTTGCTTTCAAATTTCAAAATGAGCTAGGGGCAGAAATGACCATTCACCAATTTGCTTAAGCCGTATGAAAAATTCCAGAACGACTTGTAAATACGAACGGAGGGAGTAAGTTGGTTTTTATTTTTTTATTAAGTGTTTGTTTGATTAGGGTGTGAATGTGTGATTAGGACGAACGAGAGTTGATTTGGCTAGAATTGTCGTAGCCCTCCTCCATTGCTTATATAGTGCCAGCCTAGGGGGCTGGGATTAGTCTGGGATTAACTCTTAACATGCACATGTGGTTCCCGCACAAGCATTAGCTTCAACTCCAATTCCATGCAAACACAATCAGCAGTTGTCAACGAATGATCACCTACCTACGTATAATTGGTCATTGCACTTGCACCAGGGCTCTTCAAGAATGAGCAGATGAATTGTAACTTGCATGGAAAAAAAAGAGAGAGAAGAGGCAGGAATTGCATGTTTCAACTCTCTAGGCCATCGAACTGCTACTGTCGCATTGCGTCAGGCTAGTCGTGAAGCAAGATGCACCGTACTACCGTTAGCTTCACAGATGTATGGTCGGGAAGAACCAGAACGAATCACCGTCTCTGAATCTGAACTCGCTTGGCTGCTGTCTCAGCATCGCCCAAACCCCAGTCAGTGGACGAACCGGACCCGAACCCTGCGTGGACAACATCGACTCCACCCAGAACGTCACGGACTCTTCTCCGCCGCCGCCGCCGGTGGTGGAAGTCGACGGCTGGCGCGCGAACAGCACCGTGCCCTCCACGACCTGCGCTGGCCGTGGCACTGCCGCCGAGCACCCGCGACCCAGCAGCAGGATGCAGTCGCTGGGCGGTGGCTCCGCCCGCGTCCACCTGCTGCCACCCCAGTCCATCCAGTAGAGCGCGACGCGACTGTGGAGCTCGTTGGAGATGACGAGGAAGACGACGCCGGCGGCCTCCACGAGGTAGTGGCGCATCCTCCCCGCGTACGGTGGCGGGAAACACGTCCACCTGCGCTCAGCGTTGGGGTCCGGGTCGGCGACGTTGGCGCGCCAGAATAACCTCCTGTCGTCGACGAGGTACACCACGGCGCCGACGGAAATGATGTCGCTGGCGGCCGCGTCGTAGCGGAACCCCATGGCTTGCAGCATGTGCCACCCGTCCCACTGCCCCCAGGGGCAGGGGCGGCAGTACGCGATGATCTCGTCGGAGGCGATGACGAGGTGACACTCCGGGTCAAGCGGCGACGACGTCAGCGTGGCGTGGAGGCGGTCGATGTAATCCTCCCCGAACGGCCACTGGACGTCGATCCGTCGCTGCATGATGGGGTTCTGCAGCGCGAGGCTGCGCGGCGCGTCGACGGCGGCGAAGATGATCCAGCCGTGGGCGGAGGCGACGCAGCGGTGGGAGGCCTCGGTGAGGACAGAGAGCGTGTGGAGCTGCCGGGTAAGGATGTGGTAGAAGCCGCGGCACGTGTCCGGGGGATGGCAGGCCACGGCCGCCGCGGGCTCCGGGAACATGAGCAGCGGGAAGGGCTGCGGCCGGGGGGAGAGGCGGCGGCCGGCGGCCGGCGCGGATGCAGTAGACGCGCCAGGCGCGGGCGCGGCCGTCGAGGCGGATGCGGATGCAGACATTACAGAGGCAAGCCTGTCTCCGTTGCTGGGCGCCGCCATCGTCGTCTCCTCGAATGCAACGCGGCACCCAGATGGGCGGTGGATTTGGGTCTCGATCGCACGCTCGCACGTTGCCTTTTATCACCTCCCGAATGCGACGCGACAATTTCTGTTGCTCCGTCTCATGTCTCCATCACAGTTAATTTTTCGGCAATGACTATAATTAATTACTCGATTTTTTTCATTATTTTGGTCACCGTGCTATTTTCTTAATTATACAAGTGCGGACCTATTTATAAGAGGTTGACTTCCTTCTAGTCGTTTGGATCCCTACAGGGGTGTCCAAACTATTTTCTGGGCCGTTGGCTCTCAATCCAATGGCCTAGATCTCCTCTGCTGACTTACTGGCCTCTGCAGTTGTGTCACTGACATGTGGGCCCCACATGCACAGGGCTCACATGTCAGTGACCCACTGCCCTCTGCAGTAAGTCAGAGGATCTGGTTCCACGCCGCGCCTCCACGTCTCTCTCTCTCCCCCACGCGTGAGCCCCTTCTCCTCTACCCGTGCCGCCACCGCCACCCCGGCCGGCGGTGCTCTCACCGTCGGCCGCTCCACCCCCAATTTCCTCCCGCCGTCGTGCCGCCCGGGCCACCCTAACCTAGCTGGCGCCTTCACCCCCTCCACCGCCGCCCCAACCACCTTCAGCCCCTCCCACGGCTCCGATGGCGCCACCTCCGTTGCTCCATCCCCAACCAACCCCGTCGCCGTGCCGCGCCCCCGTCCCCGTGGCTGCGCCGCCGTCCCCGACTCCGTGCTGCGCCGCCGCCGCCACGTCGCCAGCGCCTCGCCGTCGGTGAGCCGCACAGTCACCTCTTACCCTTTTTTCTTGAGGTAAAACCCTTCTTTGGCCTTGTTGTGAAGGGGATTAGGAAAGGTAGGAGAATTAGAAGTGAGGAGGATTAGGGGAAGTTGGGAGAAGGAAGAAGCCAGGGAAGCTTGTGAGAAGGGGGGAAGTGTAGTGCTGGCCATAGAAGAGGAGGAGGAGAGGAGAGAAGATGATATCATGTGGGTATTTGGATCTTTTTGTAGCTGATTCAGATTAGTTGCTAGCCATGAATATTGACTGTATTCTTGTAGACTTAATTAGATTTTATTAGTAGACGATCAGCTTTGTGGATTAGCAAGTGTTACCTGTCAGGACCGAAGTCCTAATAGGTCTGATGTCTGTGCAGTAGGCTATGGGGTGATTTAGGACTGGTTATGTTCAGATTTGGAGCGTGCTCTTGTAGCGGAAGTTGTCAATATAGATCCTAACTTTATTTGGAGCCGAAGGCTGTATAAATTTCTCAAGTTTTGGCTGTTCTAAGCCTACTGTCCAGATTTCAGTATGGGTTTTGTTGGCTTTAGTGATCCTATATCAGCTATTGATTAGTGTAAGAGAGGGTGGGCTTAGAGGCGAAGATGTTTTTTTTTTGGTTTGCTCCTAATGAGGAAAATATTGAGATGCGTCCATTTGTGTAGGTCCTGGATCAGGATGATCGCGTCGGCTGTGCATTAGTCCATCGGTTTAAAGGCAACTATATGTTAAACTTATAGCGTATTGATGTGATTGGCTTGTGAATGTTTCTATTAGATATGTGATCCAAATTTAAGTGATTGTGATATTTATTGTTATATGTCGGAGATGTGTGAGAATTGTATGACAAAGGAGCCATTGCATTATTGCATCATGTTGCATGAGCCAGGTCGGTGAGAAAGTCGTATAACTAGTCTGAAGTGCTCTGAAGTCCTACTTGGTAGGCATTTCATGGGAGTGGAGTAATTGGTCCCCACCTGTAAAGGACGGGCAATGTGTGGCATCGACTGGCGCGCACCTAGCTATACCGGTATGAGCTCACAGTACAGACGCATGTGCATTGCATTGCATCGAATGGTCGGGAAGTGGTTTGTTTGGAGTATTTGGATTGAAGATTGTTTTTGTTTCTAGTGTGAGGAGAATGAACTTATGGAAGTGATCTTCTGATTCTTGTATTTGTATTCCTACTTGTTTATACAGATACTTTGTTGAGTATTCTTAAATACTCACTCTTGTTTTTATTTGGTATTTAGGTACAGGTGATGTCAATCATGCATGGGGATGGGAACATAGAACCTGGATTTGAGTACTCACTACCTCTCACATCATAATTAGTGAAATTATGAAATTTACTTAGTAGTTGATCGCCTTGTATAATTGGAAGTTATAGTTTTTTTTGTAGTTCCTTTTATGGTTAGTGGCTGTTAGAAAATGGTTATATATTATTTGGATATAAATTGCCTGTCGTGGATGTCCATATAAACAGGGAAGATGCTGTCGAAATTTCTAGTTTTTAAAGAGTTAGTAGCATTCTGGGTTCTCGAGGAACCGGGATGCCATATTTATATATTGCACATTTACCCTCCTAAATCAATACACCCACACGAGGCCGCCGACCTCCATCCTGAAGAACCACGCGTGGGTGCCGGTGGCGGTGGCGGCGGCCGATGCGGATGGGGGAAAAGCCCCCAGCGCGGCGGCCGAGGCGGTTGCGGAGGCTGCCGTCCAAGCCGAGGCGGGGCTCTCCCCGCTCTTGGGCGCCGACATCGTCGTCGCCGTCGCGCGATGCGATGCGTCGAATGCAACGCCGGCGTTTTATTTTATTTTCTTTTCTTGAGATCTCGCTCTCGGCTATTCCTCGCACGCTCGTCGCCTTTTATCATCTCTCGAATGCAACGAGCCAACGAGCATTGGGCAAGACGTTCGGAAATGACGTCGGATAATTACTGTATTGTTTTAATTTAATTTGGATTCCTCTATATTACGTGTGTTAACTCTTATTCGATTACTTTTTGTCGAGGTGTAAGCTTAAACCAATTCTGCTTTCGAATTTTCAAAACGTTCAGAATAATTCTCCTTATTCAGGACTTGTACATTTCAGCTTAGTGCAGCGTAGTGTAGCATTTTAGCAAAATTTATCTTTTTTATATAGCCTATTTGGTTTAGTAATTTGTAATGATTTTTTCTCAGGTTTTTAGTACTTATAAAGATCCTAAAACTATTTTTAAATTATTTTTTAAAATATTTAAACCACTTTTTAAATACTCACAAATTTTGTTAAAACGCTACGCTACGCTAAGCTGAAATGTGCAAGGTCTCAATCTTTTATGTGGCTGTTAAATGATGTAATTTTGTTCTGTTTTGAATGGAACTGGGGTTAGGGTCCTTCTTAAAAAAAAATGGTGCTGCTTGAGCACCAAATATATCATTAAGCAGCGAATACGACCCAGAATACGGCCCATATGATACACATTAAGCAGCGAATATGACCCAGAATAGATAACATTTACTAGGCCTAGCTTTTGAAAGCCCATTATACGGCAGAGAACAACCCGCGCCGGTGTGTTCTTCCACTTGAAGCAATCGTTTGGGATGAAAAGGCAATATATATATGTATGGAAGGTGATCTCAATGCCATCGACTGACCGACCGAATGCGGAAATCAGGGGAGCAAGAGAGAATGGAAGGGCATCGGAGAGGCAGAGGCGTGACGTGATCAGAGAATGCAACAATGGAAGATGGAAAGAAGAATGAAACCCGGGCGAGCAATCAAATTAATCACCCGAAAATCCCATCCTAATGATGGCTCGAATCGCCTCCTTCCTTCGTCTCCGCTTGATTCGCTCCCCCCCTCCTCTGTATAAAAGCCAAGGCGTCTAGGGAGGCCGGCATTCATCGAGCACTGCAGGTGAGATCAGATCGAAGGTTTCAGCCATGGAGAGGCAGCCCATCATCCTCCAGACCAACGCGTACTGCTTCGGCCGCTTGATGAAGGTCCGGGACGCCATCAAGAACCAGCATGGTACGTACGTACGCGCAATATTCATGGATGCATATGATTGCATGTCGATCTAATCATCAACGAGGTAAACGCACGCACGCGCGCACGCACGCATCGGTTTCTCGCAGGGGTGGAGTACGTGCGGGTGTCGCCGGAGACGGGGCGGGTGGAGGTCACCGGGACGGCCGCCGTCGAAGCGACGGCGCTCAAGTGGTGTATCCAGCACGAGACGGGGATGCACGCCGACGTCGTCGGCGGCGACGGCCACTGCTACGGGATACCGCTTCTTGCGCCGCCGCCGGAGCCGGAGCCGCACTTCTACGGTTGCTGGGCGCCGGCGGCCTACCACCACTACCCGTACGGGTACGTCGAGACGGTCGAGTACGGCTACCCGGCGCCGCCGGCGAGCTACCGCTACCCGTACGGAGGCGGCTACGGCTACGGCTACGGCTACGGCTACGACTACGACTACGGCTACGGCTACTACTCCTACTCGGCGCTGCCGCCAGCGCACCACCGCCGGTACTCCTCGCCGCCGGTGGGCTACGACGGCTACCCGTACGGAGGCCACCAGTACACCTCCTACCCGTACGGACAAGGCCACTGCTACTGCTACGGTTCGTACGGACACAACCGCTGCTCCTACCCGTACGGATACGGCGGTTACTACTATGCGGCTTGCGAGCCTTGCTGCTCCGTGTAGTGACGGCACAGCGATCGAGGTAGACGGTGGGCGGCGGCGGCGGCGGCGGCGACCGGCCGGATCTAACAAGTTCGCCGCAGATAATTTTGCTACACAATTCCAGCCATGGAATTGAAGTGGAACCTATTGTCGGATCGTTGGTTATCAAAGTTTAATTACTTATGCTTTTGTTTTGTTTTGTTTCTAGTCGATGGAAAAATCGTTTAATTGGGCCAGTGTCCAGCTTTAAAGCTGATGAATCAAGGAGTAGCAATAAGTTTTACATCATATCTGTGTTTGCAGAAAATGAATCGACATCTTTAATATGTTAAATTTTTTTTGCTGGTTTGGAGTCTTTAATCAGGACCGGAGCCACGATTTGGAACTGGGCAAAAGCGGAGGGTTAAGAAATAGCAATATTTAACACGTGGTCTCTTTCTTTTAAAATATAAGACATGCATGTATTTGTAAAAAAAAAATGCTTGTAACTTTTGACTAATAATTAAGCTAAAAATGTATATGTTTAGTATTATGTATTTGATATAGTTGATTCATATTTGAAAATATTTCCATATTATGTTAATTTTATAGCTGTTGACGATATCTTGTGAAAAATTAATGGTCAAAGTTGTATGTTGAAAACCATGTCAATAATTTTACTCAAAAAAAAAACCATGTCAATAACTATTGTATGGATAGTGTACATGTTCTCACAAGCCATTCGTATTGATCAACGGGTCAATTTTTATCATCGTTTACCAAATAGTTTGCTTTAGTGCTAACACGTTACGTACATGTTCCAGAAGAAAAATGGTACAGGTATGATTAGGCTCGTCATTACAGAATTTTATGAACAGTGGCTTATATTTTATGTTTTGCTATTTTTCCCATTTTGCCTCCTACGCGTGCTACTGGAAACAAATATGGCGGCATTTTTTCTCTGCCATCCCATTTATTGCAGTTCCACCACGGAAAAGGGACCTCAATGTCGATCACAACTTAATTGAAAAGAGTATATATGTCATTTTTCCTGTATAAATCATTTACAGCAAAACAAAAAAAAAAACGAGCAGGCCGCGACGTGAAAATTAGTTTTAATGTGCTTGCACACCAGGAATCTGACGAATTATGCTTCTGGGATTATGGATCGAGGACTAGTTGAGTAGACGGGCCTATGGCCCGTCGACGCTAAGTTCAGTGAGGTAGCATAGCTTCTTTTTGGTCCGCAGCGATACAGCTTCTTTTTGGTCCGCAGTGATACAGCTTGACCTACAGAGCCTTCATTCCTGCCAAAATGTATGCAAACACGTCTAAGTATGTTTCTTACAAAGATATGGTTTCGCATAAACAATCTATGGTTTAGTACTGACGTTATAGCAGGCTCACTATCTTTGGAAGCTATTAGTCCACAGGTAAGATCTATTCGAACGTCACCCTAGCCAAGACGATCATACAGCATGCCGCACTCAGTGATGCACTATGAAAGAAGAGGAGGTTTTGTTGATGATGAGATAGGTTACCTGATCAGGCGGGGTAGCACAAAGCACGGGCTCATGGCTGTCCATGCCAGTTGAAGAAGCTGTCACAATATTCGACAATGGATCATGTAGGACGGCCATATATTTATAGAATATCATCACTCGTCAGGCTCAAATTATAGAATAAAATAGTGTACATTAGGTAGTTAGAAGCAATCGTACATTTGATGTAATTTGAATATATTTCAATATCCAAAGCCAAATACTTGTATATTCTGTTGTATACAACCTACAATTTAAATAGGTGGGTTCGAGTTCATAAGTTTAAATCTCACATATACAATTTCAAACTTGCAAATATTCAATATGCCTATACAAGACCCGATTATATGAAACCTGAATAAATCATCATATAATATGAAACCCATCATATGCAGTGTGATTATTCGATCTAAATCTCAGTATGATCATACAAAATGTTGATCTGTTTTCTTGCCAAGAGGAGTGCCATGATAGAAAACAATGCATGAAAAATACATGGTTACATTAACAGGATTTTACATCACTCATGGAAAAGTTTATGTCAAGGCCAAGTGCAATCATATTCACTCCACTCAGTCTGTCAACAGTGAAGGCCAAGTATCGTCCTGCAAATGGTGAAGGGTGAGAACTAATGGATGCTTATAGAACCTATCATGCAATACAGAACATAGCGCAACAATAAGCTATCATTAAAGACAACATCAAACTTGTAAGATACAGGAAAGTGACAGGAATACAGAACACTAACCAACATGACCAGGTAGATGTGGCAAATAGAAGGAAGCAACAGCATCATTTGGGTAGGTAAATCTATACTTGTCATACCCAAATTCGAATGCTCATAAATGTGTAGCCCCAATGAAGCATGTATATAAAATTAGCCAGTCGTTTATGGAAAAATATATACAGTCAGTGAGTATTCGTGTAGTTCAGTTCAGAAAGAAAAGTTTGTTAAATTTAGGAGGTGATTGGGATAGAGACAAAAGAACACATTCATACACTATGAATAAAAGGAACAACATCAAAGAACTACTCGATTAGGGGAAAAGTCGGATGACATTTGTGTGTTTGGCTGCATGAAGAAAACATGTTGATGGTTCATGCAATCACTACAGGAAACGACAACAATTCCGAGTGCCAAAACCGTCGAACAAAGTCAACAAGCCGTCGGGATTACATTGTCTCGACGGCCAGCCGTCGAGAATAAGCCGTCGAGAGTACTCCGTCGAGAGAGGTGATGTTTATCGACGGCTTAGCCGTCGAGTCAAGTAATGTCGACGGCCAACGTAAGAACCGTCGAGTTTATAGCGCCAGACGCCGTTACCGTCGGACGCGCTTAGTATCGACGGCCAAATAGTAACAGTCGAGATACACCGTAAGCTGGGCCCAGCTACCAGGTATTACGTCTCCTGTAGTCTCGACGGCCATAGATTTAACCGTCGATAGGATTGCCTGTAGTCTCGACGGCTACACAGTTAACCGTCGATACTATCGTGTCCACGTGTAGTCTAGTATCGACGGCTATAATAAGAACCGTCGAGAGTATAATTGGGCAGTAAAAAAAAATTGTTTTAATTTTGTAAAAAAATCCAGAAAACAGCAGCTGCTGCACCTGCATACCCAAAACCCCACAATACGTATATATCCCATTCGTCGCACACATATGCGACAAGATCACAATTCACAGCTCAAATACACTCAAATATATAAATGGCACATAGTTCACATATAATAGCCACCAAACGATCCAAACAGCTCCAAACAGTCCGTACGACATACACATATATACAATATTGCAATCACAATCGTACGATAACCAAAACGTATATATCGTCAGCTAGCTAGTCACCTAGTGCTCGCTGGACGGAGGATCGCCTGAAGGGGGTAGGGACGGCTGGGTAAACAACGGGGGAGCGCCATCGAACAGGTTGTTGACGAAGTCGGCCTCCTGGCTGCCCGATGTGTCCCCTACCTCGTGCGCATGAGCTTCTGCTGGGGCAGCAGAACCCGAACCCTTAAAACAAATATAGACTTATTAGTTAATGGTATGTGTTGAAATAAAGCAAAAACACATATTTTGAGGTCGAATGACTTACCGCCTCAGGAACGTACGGGTAACCACCATGTGGGCGAGCTGGGCCCACGTAGTCACCTGCTGGGGGGTGGGCCGCTGTACAGAGCTTGGTAATGAGGAGGTGGCGGCCCCCCGTAGTAGCTCTGGTAGGGAGGTGGTGCCCCGAATCCACCATGATACGATGGTGGACCACCGTAGAACCCCGGACCGC